>NLAK01000155.1:0-23810 GCA_002370295.1 Metschnikowia bowlesiae | reverse complement strand
ATCCATCACAACATCGCGGGGAATCCAGTAGTGTGCTTTTTTTTTGCCGGAGAGTACTCAATAGTAGTTTTTATTATGTAATATGTAGTGTGAGGGCACATTCGTACAGCAACAGGTCAAACTAATGATCCACCTCAGTTATCATCAGCGACACAAAACATAGCAGATATCTTGAGAAGCCTTTGACAAAAATTCCGTTACGTCTGCAAGGTCTTTTGGGAGATAGACCTTCAGAGTAGACCAGACTGAGCGCACTATACTTAGCCACTGGGCGTGTTTTGGTGTCGTAAAGCGGCAAACTGGACCACTGGAACAGAAGTGTTTCATGGGTGAATGGCGGTCCCCAAATATAAACCATCTGCTGACTTCACAAGCGTAGTCATACAAACCCAGTTGGCGTTACATCAAAGATGCCTCCTGGAACCACACCCACTAGTACTAAAGTATCAGATAATGACAATGAAGAAGAACACAGCTATTTTCATGATACAGGTACTAGAACCTGGAGCACCGAACATTAGTCCGGGTACTCACCAGTCTTGCAGGCACACGCTGTAAGAGACAGGCTCGAAGATATCCTCTCTAAGGCTTTGAATTCACTTGTAGCCGGAATATACGTTATGAGTCCGGTGATTGCCGACGGTGAGGCCAAGCTTCTGCGTGGAGACACCAGTGTGGTTTGCATATTTTCCACCATTGACCTCGTGATGGATCAGGGTTTCTCATCTAAATTCGTCCAGAAATATGAGTCCAATCTGACGACGGTTTCTGGATTTGAGAGATTCCCATTTTTCGTTCGCCTTCTGAGCGGTTTCACGATGGGATTAGGCATAAATAGGTATTGGCCCTTGCAGTGAAACAGGAATTAGTGGTGACACAAAAGGACGTCACAACTGCATTCTGGAATGAACCTTGAAATTGGAGATAAGACAATCGTAATGAACCTTGAGAACTATATCTACAAACTCAAGGAATATGCCGGCAAATATGGGCTTGGCCGAACTTACATCCCTGGAAAACATAAAGAACGCCTTCACAAGCTCTCGGAGGAAGAGCTACAAGGACCATGTGATGAATCAGGATAAAGAACGATAGTTGGAAAACTCATGTTTGCTGCGAATACCGATAGACCAGATATTGCTTTTCTGGCACTGAACTTGGCAAGGTATTTGAAGGAACCCAAAGCTAAGCACATCAAGGCTGCACATATGACTGTGAGGTACTTACTCCATACACCAAGGAATTCAAAAGACCAGAGGAAAATGAAAGATCAGACCTGGAGGTGTTTGTGGATGCGGATCTCGCGACAAACACAGAAACAAGACAATCCTGGGTATCTAATAATGTTCATGGGAGGTCCTATATCATGGTCGACAAAGCTACAGAAGACTATAGCAGGGTCTACGAGTGAAGCCAAATTATTTGGACTATATGATGGTAGCAGAGAGGAACTAAGATTGAACTAGCCCTGAAAATGGATGGCTCTAAGCTTGATACTTATACTTTACCTCTTTTTAATTTCAAAAAAGAGAGTAAGCAGGCGTTGAGGTTGTGTAGAAGCTTTACTGTGAAGTGGAGTGGAACTGCCTCTAGTGCAGATCTCGGTGGTAGTAGCAAATATTCAAATGGGAATTTTGAAGACTGAAGTGGGGAAAGGTTCCATGTCAACAGTAAATGAACATGGGTTAGTCGATCCTAACCTCCAGGCATTGCTGTTAATTAAACAATTTTGTTTTCGGGAGGGAAAGGGAAACTGGTTAAAATTCCAGGACTTGGAGATGGAAACGGTAACGTAATGATTGTGAAGACGTTGGAATAAGTTCTGGAAAGGGTTCTTTTTTTTACCCTGGAAATGGATTAACCAGAGATAGGGTTTAGGAATGGAACACCTGCGAATTCTTTTGTAGGCCAGTGCACTTATTACAATCCTTGAAAATTCACATCTGTCCATGCCAAGTCGTACTCATATCCGCAGCAGGTCTCCAAGGTTAACAGCCTCTAGTTGATAGAATAAAGTAGTTAAGGGAAGTCGGCAAAATTGATCCGTAGCTTCGGGATAAGGATTGGCTCTAGTGGTGATGCGAGAATTGAGGATGCAACATGGTAAGCAAGCCATACAAATGTGGTGTGACAATACTAACGTTGTGAAACAATTTAATGACGGAACGTTCAAGAAAGGTACAAAACACGTTGAAACAAAATATGCTGTGATTATGCAATATGTCGACCGAAAGCTAGTGGCAGTGAAGTATACTAATACGAAAGAGAATTTGGCAGACTTCCTCATCAAAGGTTTGGAAAGACAACAGCATGTTCACCTTTAAAAATAGTAAAGATCCTCACTTCTATACGAGTAACCCTCAATGGAACGGAAACACAACAGACATCATATCACACACCACATGGTAGGCATGGTATAGAGTAGCAAGTCTAGCCCAGTCATGTACAGTGTTTTCCACAAGTATTCAAACTAGCGTCGTGGACCCAACATGCGTAGCACACTGCCCATGGATACACTATTGACCTGCCACGTTTGGTTGCAAGGGAAACCTTCGATACCCAAGTCGATAGAGGCGTGTCCAACTCCGACCGCCCACCTTCTTTAGAACTTTGTGGCTTCCTCGACGCAGTCTTGCCGTAGATACCCTTTCCGGGTCACACTAACCCCATTAGTTTGTCTCAACCGCACCAGCCACCCGGCTGGCTGGTCCCTCTCCCGTAGAAAGTTTGCCAGCCAGCTAAAGGTGACTGGATTGTTCCTTAAAACAGTCCAAAGCCACCGCGACCGGGGTAGACAGATTTCTAGAGAAGTAGTATTGATCTCCCTTGTTTTAGGGATTATCAACGATTACATCTCTTAAGTACTTGACGGTAAAACAACTACAAAGGATACAACAAGTGCGCCAAAAGTAACAGTGCGACAAGATTCAAGCTATCGAAAGGTTTCAGACCAGAACAGTACGCTAATTTGGTTTGAAAGATGGCGCGAAGGGGTACGAAACCTGGTTTGAACGATTTCACTGCATTAGTTTGAACACGTTCGGAATAACTGTATGCGCGCCTGGAGTCTACAGGGCCATACGCGGCAGTGAGACATGCAACCAGCCGTTTTCGCAGCCGCGGCTGCAACCATTGCGCGCAGCTATGACACCCTCTGGGTGCAAAAATATGGAGGTATGGATATAACATGTATGCTGACAGCCTACATACGAAATCCGCAAATGGTTAGGGGAACGCAAAAGTCCCCTGACAAACCTTTTTAGATGACTCGGTAGAAACAGTAAAAACGGTGCTTGGCCCATGGACGCTGAAGAATACATATTCAAGAAGATGTAGAAGTAAAGCTAGACTGTAAGGGTGACCAGAAGATGTAAAAGTAAAGCTAGACTGTAAGGGTGACCAGAAGATGTAGAAGTAAACCTAGACTGTAAGGGTGACCAGAAGATGTAAAAGTAAAGCTAGACTGTAAGGGTGACCAGAAGATGTAAAAGTAAAGCTAGACTGTAAGGGTGACCAGAAGATGTAAAAGTAAACCTAGACTGTAAGGGTGGACCAGAAGATGTCAGGTATGCATGTAGAGCTGTAATTAGAAGAATTGGCTTACGGTTCAATACATCGATTAGTGTTCGGTCACCATCGAGGCGCGCTGCCCATGGAATAGCCGGCGACGTGCGGTGACAAGGCAGACCATCCATTATCGAGAAAGGAGGCCAATTCCAACCGCCCCTTTTCGTGACAGCCTCATCGGGACCTCTCGGACTGTACTGTATAATTGTTTTCAGCTGAAGGTGGCTGGCTTGTTCCCTAAACCGCCGGAAGCCAGCTCAGCAGTTAGCTTTTCTATAAGTAGTGGTGATGCTCTTTGTCCAGCGATCATCAACGATACCTCTTCTCTTGAGTACTGACGTTAACAAGTACAAAAGAGCATAACAATAGTAGGTAAAGCCGTGGATATACCAGCACCTCAACGTTGATTATTACTATTGGCCTAAAACGATTGCCGCATGCAAACTTTTACCTGCCCCAATTGTTTTTAATTTGCTTGTTTCGAATTGATACCGTTAATTCCTATAAATGTTCTTATATAATCAAGTTATTCACTTCTGAAGTACTTTTACTCGGTGCGGTTTTGCCTAAATGCGCTTATAACCCTCAAACTTTGTTAATTATCAGATGTGAATTTATTGACTATGGTTTGGAACTGATTTCTCTTATTCTCGACAATGCCGTGGGAACTCCTATCGGTTGGCATGGCGGGGGAGGTCTCCCATTATATAGTCCTCTATACGAACTCGTCGTATAGGAATCATATGGTGTATTCCCTCTTGTGGCCAAGACCTTCCCGATCTAGTTATGTTTTCCCTTATCGTATCCTAGACCTTTGCCATTCTATCATGTATTTTTGACTTGTGACAATTTGTTTTTGTATATCTTACTTTTTGCTGTTTTATGAATTACTTGGAAATCTTCAACAAAAGTCCACTTGCAACGGTGCTTTCTCCAAGATCCCATGTCTATATATTCATTCTGTAATGTTTATGCCTGCCCGTGCATCGTACAGCTTTAATGCTAAAAATACAGAGACTCAAAAGTACCAGCAAATATCCAAGAGAAAAAGACCCTGGAATCTGCTTGACCTGCTATTCAAATGAATAGAATGTGATCTGAGCTCTTGAAACTACGCGAAAAGCTTTTCTTGTGGGTCTGGAATTGGTGGACACTCTGGGATTGTCTCACCTCCGTAGTTTATATGATCACCCTAAAAGCTTGGGAAGCCTTCCCCCTTTATAATATTGGAGTGAGCCTTCAACAACTTAGGAACCCAAGGATTAGGCCACTTTGTAAACATCCGTACTAGTATGCTTCATAACAAAGTGCGCGCTCGGTCCTTGACCTTCAACACTCCCTCTTAAAGGCTATCTCCAATATTTTCTAGTTTGCGTAGACTGTCGAACGGTTGCCTTGAAAATGCCTTTGTAAATATATCTGCAATGTTCACCTCTGTGTTCACATATTCAATATTCACAAAACCATTCCTATAACACTCTCTGGCGAACTCCACTATGACACCGATGTGCTTTGATCCGTCGTAATGCTTATTTCCTTGGACAGTCACAACTGCAGCTTGATTATCACAGGATACTTGGATTCTTTTCTTTTCTGTAAGTTCTTCTAAAAGATTCCTGATCCATAATGATCCTGCTGTTGTGGCACTAAGTGCTATCAATTCTGAATTTGGAGTGGATATTGCCACTATGGATTGTAATTTAGACTGTCACAGGACAGGTGAATATCCATGCATTATGACGTCTCCAGTGATTGAGCGTCTTTCATTTAGTTCTTGTGAAACATAGCTAGCGTCGGAATATGCACGAGTGTGGCATTTTGGATTTGAGCGATAGATGAGTCCTAGTGTTGATATTTGTAATTTCATAAATACCATCTTATCAGTACATCCTGCCGGTGAATTGAGTGCTATTGAAGGATTAGCACCTAGCTAATAAATATAGTAGTATCAGTATGGGGTGTTTTTCCAATTGTACTGAAATCAACGGCGTGGTGGTATTCTATCTAATTCTCCTGTTGTACTGGATGATACATGTGTGTCCGCTTGGATCTCGATGCTGCCGTAGCTTACTATACTTGGCGAAGGATTGTGGTGAGCTTTAGCACATTCTGCTTCGCTTGGATTGGTTAATCTTCAGGGGTAGTATTGGCCCGGGCTCAGACACTACAGGGCAAGGTCGCCACGCACTTCTTGGCTATTCTTGAATGGTCAGAGGCTTGGAAACCCTCCACTTCTCGACTCCGATAATACTTCTCTATGCAATGAAGAATCTTCTGGGCCTGGATATGTTCTGGACGGTCTCCGCATCACTCCCATACGCAAAAACGGCATGTCTTGAAGGCTCCAACTCCAACTCACCAAATTAAATCTCCTCTAGTGTCAATATGAGGGCCCGGCACTTAGACTAGCCGGACCAATAGATTGCACCACCACAATTTCACACATGGTCTCCCACATTACTCACCATGGCCTAAGTAGCTTGACTGGTGTTGATCGGACAGGAACCGTATTGTCTACTTGGTATGGCCGCACCTGAAAGTCTGATCTTTGCATTGGGACACGTATCACATGTTGATTGCTCTTTGAATAGCAGATTTACTCCTCAAACCTCTGTCTTCTGCCAAAAATGGTCGCTTGTGAGAAATCTATCCCCAATTCATTATAGATAGGACAACATTTCAAGTTTTGTGATTTATAGAAAGGTGACACCTCCAATACATGCACCAAACGGAAAGACCTATGCAAAACTTCTTTCAATAGCGAGCCCCATTAGCCCCGCATCTTTATTGTTTTCAAGTGCGAGCCTTCCCACCCCACTGTATAAAGGAGCCATGAGCGATGGGGCCCATGACCAGTTTCCCCATCAAGACACGATAACTTTACCACCTGTTCAATACTAAATCTGTAAGCTGGGCCGATGACGCATCCCAAGCTACCCGCAGTTTGACACTTTGGAAGAAATAAGGGTTTAACTAATTTTACTAATACAGGCATAGAATTAGCATTAAGATGGATAAAATAAAGAAGATTACCAAATTTATTATAACCATACTTATGAGATAAGATGTATGTGTATTTATATTAAGGCATTCATTTTTACATTCTGTTAATCGAAGGTGGGCGGGGCATTATTTTATGTATACGTATAGTCTCTGAGATTCCTACTAAGTATTTGCATTTTTTTCCTCCCGAAACGGGAGCTTTAACTTTTGGTTATTTACTGATTAAAGTTTTATCTTTTATATTTTTTTATTGAAAAGATACCCGGCTTCCCCGGAATATATAATGATATGTTACTAATATATAAAAATTATAATATGATACTTCGGGGGAAAAGAATTCTTACTATATTTTATCCTTTTTAACTTTCTTATTTATGTTACATATTTTCCCACAACTAAATTTCTTATACTCATTATCCTAATTTATGATACCTAAAGTATATTTATATAATAATCATGTTCCTGTTAGATCCTCCATGGGTAGCACGCTACCCATGAATACCAAATTTACCTGCGACGTACGCTACAAGGGGAAACCATCGTTACCCCTACTTGGAGGGAGACGGGTCCAATCCCGACCGACCATCTTCGAGACTCAGACGAGATGGCACCAGCTTCATCTTATCCGATGCAGCGCCGTGGTTTTATCCAAAGGCAACGTCGTGGTTTTTTTTAGATGCAGGACAAATACCCACCTCAAGACGCCATTGGTCTAGTTAAGTCAGACCAGGACTTATCGGGAACATGTATAACACCCCACTATGACCAAGTATGGTGCCATCGTGCCCCCACTCCGGCTGGAAATGGTGCAATCAGGCCGGCACCTCGCCATGAGGCGCCCGACGCCTCATGCGGGCCGGTCCAGTTTTTATCTATATAAGTTTGGAGGATCCCCCTTGTTATAGGGATCATCAACGAGGGTTACCTTCTCTTAAGTACTTGACGCTAAAACAACTACAAAAGAACCGAACGTTCCCCTATAATAAACTTTTCGCATTTGTTGTTATTTATATGGGGATATTTATATAATTTACTCCGTGCATTTATAAATAAAATACAGAAAACATAAGCTTGAATCATAGCTATAGCAAATTCTAAAATGGTAATAGCTATAGCTCCAGCCAGGGGAATAAATCCACTAACAAAACCTAATATTGATGAACTCAATGAATTTAAAATTAATGAACCTAATATTAACATTAATAAATGTCCACACAACCATTTAGAACATTATAATTCAAGGTTTAATAATTATTATACCGTTACTTCTACTTCCTGCGGCCAATGAAATGTCACCAAACAGCATCGTGCATACACCCGAGCAACCTCCTAATTGGCCTGTTGGGATGTACGGGCGAATGTTCCGGGTCCACTCAAAGTAGTATGTTGCATCTGGACGTCACCGGCACCCGGGGCCACGATGGCGGTGTACACTGGATCAGTATCCATCACATGCAGTCGAGCAGTCCGCGGCCGCGCCGATGGTGCGCGCACGCCGCATCTCAAGTTCAGCTTCGTCACTCTCAATGCCTCTATCCAATCTTCTTTCTGCACCATGTGGCCTTGGAGTCTGCAGGACGTCAAGCAAGAGCTTCCCGAGAGTCTCCAGGACTTCTACAGCCAAGCAGACGCGCTGCACCAAAAGCGTCTCCTCGATACCCAGCGCAATGTTCAGGTTCAGAAGGTCCTAGCGAAACGGGCGGCGCCCTACGACCACCAGTTGGAGAAGTACAAGCGCCAGCACAAGGCGGAGACTGTGGCCACCATCAACTGCGCCGAGCTCCAGAACGCGGTGGTGGAGTGCTACCGAGGCTGGACGTTTCTAAGAGGCACCGAGTGTTCGGCGGAGATTGGCCGGACGTCGCAGTGTATTGATTTGCAGCAGCGGGCGTTGAAGAGCTTGCGCTATGGCAGCTGCTACTCGGAGACTCAGTGCCGCCAGATCAAGGCCGCCGTGGACGTGTTGTTTACCGAGAACTTCGGCCGCTTGGGTGACACCTTGGGCGACGCCGAGAGCCACGCCCGCTTTGATGCGGATTTGGACCGGCTCTTTCCGTTGGTGTGGGGCGAAAAGTAAGGCGTCCATGCCTAAGGCTTCTGCTGAGGCCAGATGTGCTGAGCCAATTGATCAAGTATTAAATCATGTGTTCAGGCCCTAGGCTGAGTATGTCAAAGAGTTGAAAATCTTGATCTTCTCACTATTGGATCATAGATGGGATCCGACTTCAACGAGCCTATCCCAGGTCTATTCGGTGAACCCAGTCAAGCAGAGGATATCTGGCCGAGATGCCAAGTTGGTCTATCATATTTGGCCGAATACCTCATTTCGGGTGAACGGTCTTCAAAAGATATTACAGGCTCCACATCCGCCAGATTTGTACGCCACTTGAGGATGATTAATGACCTAGTCTCACTCGAGACTCTTGGCATATCAATTCCTGTCATCCGGCCACCGGGGGTCTGATTTCTCAGCAGGCAATTCGAGAAGGTGTGCAATGCACAGTCTAAACTAGTCCAAGCTGTGCAACTGGATGATTCCTGATTTCAAACCGTTTGGTTGCCATTGTTAGTGGCAGGTTTTGGCGGTTTTGGCGAGCTCAGCCGCTGGAATGGCGCTTGTTATGGCGAAACCCGGCGACTTGATCCGCTGGCCTGACTGCTGGCAAAGTCATTGCCAAATCATGCCCTGAGATTGATTCCGCTCTGCATCTGCCTACGAATAAGGCATGATGCCCGAAAAAGCCGGCGCAGGTGCATCAATATGGACTCTTCGGGGAGGAAATGCATCAAGAGGGCGTCTCATGCCGAGCAACATAAGTGGCTGCTCCGAAAATGGAGGTAAGAATAGTGGATGCGCAAGATTGTGTTTTACTCGGAGATTTGCCGTCGGTGGCTGATGGCGTCTGGAGGCGGCCACGACACGCGGATTCTACCACTTACCATCAATCTTGAGTCGTTCATCTTGCAAAATTTATTGGTGTGGGTTTTCCGAATCTTCTGTTTGGAGCTACTCTGCATGCATTATACAGGTTGAGAGCTTCGAGCGATTATCAACCAATGCGACGAATCTTTTACAAAGAAATGGTTGCATTTGCAGAGCTTATACACAGCGTTTCTGCTCGTATCCAAGTGCCCTTAGAAGCACACGGGATGGGAAAGAAGCACCTTAGACTGGTCGCTGCAAGGTGGATGCCAAGAAGCCTTCCGAACCGGCCCCGAAACATTCTTGAGCCCTTTTGAGCATGTGAGTCATTGAGGCGAGAGACTCTCCAGAAGAATGCCCCCGGAGATCTGAAGCTCATTTCTGAAGCAGGAAGTCGTGGTCATTTCATGTATATGCTTCAGGGCATGCTCTCTCGACTATTATGCCAAGGCCAAAATCAAACAAGAGCAGCGTTCTGTGGCCGAGCAATCCGAAGCAATACACATGAAGCACTGGACTCTTATACGCGACCCTGCAGACGGCATCCTGGACCACTGGAGCAGATCCGGATTTGCGGGCTTTCCAGCCGAAGCATGGCGTGGTGCTGTTTAAGATCGTCTCGCCGTTGATGTCACCTCGTTTGGTCCCACGGAAGCCGCTGCACTTCACGGAGATTGGCAGGGCTCCGTAGAGCGATGAAAATGTTCCGTACTGATGATAGGCCTCTATTCTGGCCAACCGGCCCGTAAGAAAATTCGGGCCCAGTTCTGGTACATTGACCAGCTCAGAGCAGAGAGATGGCCAAAGTTTCAAACAGTAGAGCAGAACAGCTTGACAACAGTCCCGAAAATTGAGCCCATAAGTTGGTACCAAATGCATATCCGTCGCCCGGTCGGTAACTGTTAGAGGTTCAAGTCCACAGACTTTTGACTGGAGCGGATTTCGTCTTGGCGATGATCGCGTTAACAATTGGGCTCTCTCAAGTATTTGCCAAACCGCCGTGCAGAAAAGAGATTATCCATGAACTAGCCCGAAGCTGAATGCCCTCAAGCGTCGAAGAGCACCAAGAGGCAGTAGTCGGGCATAGCGGGGAACAACAGCTCCCTACATCTCTCAGTCATAGAAGATGCTCTCTTGGGTCCTCGCATGATCACCGGGGCAATCGCCGCTGTCGTTTCTCTAAGCCACGCTGATACTCAAAAAAGGCCAGTGCTGATCACCGAAAGCTCGCCTCAAGGTGCTTGAGCAAGGGACACGTATTCGCACGAGCATACGCTGAGTTCAACTTCTCGGGAAAGAAAGCGGGTTCAACTTCTCGGGAAAGAAAGCGGGTTCAACTTCTCGGAAAAGAAAGCGGGTTCAAAAATGCCTCCAGTGACAATCTCACGGTTTCAGGCCTTTTGATCCTTTTGTTCATCATGGGCACGTCGAGTGCTCCCAGAAATCAGACAGGCAGTGCACTCACCACTCCACCGGGTACGCCGATGAACCTGCTAACGAAATCAGCCAACGAATCAGCCTGTACACTATACCACGGATCGGTTCATGCAGTCAAGGGGCCAGCTCATGTGGTACATGTCCTCACAGTTGGAAGGTGCTCAGTCGGTGCTCAGTCTCACCTGATCACTGAGTGCTCAACCGTTACCAAATTCATTCCTAAGAATCTCTTTGGTGTTTCTAAGTCTCTAAACCAAATTCTTTCGAAAGACTCGTTAGTATGCTAAATGTGCACAATGAATTACCGCCACTCAATCCTTTACTGATCAATCGGGTTCCAACACTTGATGCACAACCGGACGAGTTCGATGAAATTCCGAATAGTTATAAACAAACCGTTCGTCTGAAAAGTTGCCCACGTGTTTCGAGCTTTTTTGATAGCTCACGCAGACTTCTGCTTCCTATTTCAGGCTCTCAGCCCGTAGTCCATCGTAAATGTTGTTCGGCAAGCTTCACAAGAGACTGGGCTCCGCATGTGGTCCGCAAAAGTGCCCAACAATAGACAGCGTTGAATTGAAGGGGCTGGGCGATGGTCATCTCTAAGGTGCAAACCATTGCACATGGCAGGATCGGGAAAACAATTCAGCGCACTAGACATTTGGCGCCTCCATAGCGAATATCAGGAATTGGGATGGAATAATCCCCCTTGTTTCACTCCAGATAGCTGTGCAGTAGCACTCTTGAATGATATGCCTGTTGAAAGACTTGCTTCAATATCTGGTGTGCTCCATACAGAACAGACCGCTCCATACAGAACAGACCGCTTCATCTAGCAGGGAATGCTCAGTCAACACGTGAACAACACGCGATTTGCTTTTGGAAGCTTTGAGACGTTGTCGGTAGCAGCAAGCTTGCAGTGCATCGTGTCCGGACATTTTCGGTGCAGACTATTCAAGCAAGATCAAGGAGGCAGTACTCCGACACACCCCATGAGTTAGTGCCAAGAAGAGAGCCTAGATCAAGGTCAAAACGGAAAGATTGCCATCTTGTGCAAGCGATGCTATTGCGTGTTCGAATAGCCTTATGATTCTGCCGAAAGGTTCTCTTCGGATCTTTGCGATGCCAAAGCTAGACCCCGCCGCCTGCTGCTGGTCAAACTTGAGATCATACCGAATAAGCTGGCCTATTCCCGCTTCTCTGGGTTTGGAACGAGAGCACGCAGGGAAAGAGCATCCCCGCCCGTGTGGGCCAGCACGTCACGGGACAACTCCAACCACAAGGCCAACTTCTCGGCGTATTTCATCAGTGCCACTAGCCCCGAAGTGCTGGGAAACACGTACACCTGCGGCTGGTACGAGCAGTGGCGCCAGAACTTGCGAGCAGAGGTTCCCGTTTGGAGCCCCCACTGGAACCCACCAACACCGTCTCCCCAGTACCGGCAAAATGTCTCCCATATGCCCTTGCCAATGAACACGAGATACGGGGCCTGCGACCGGTTGAACTCGGCAAAGAGCCGGGGCACGCCTGCAAGCTTTTCCTGCATCGAGAGGCCCAGCGCCTGCCTCGTGCACCTTAGCACCAAGTCGGTGAACCCGATGCCCAAGTGCACGAGCCGGTAGTCGTGCTTGGCCTGCGCGTGGCTGTTGCCTTTTTCGTCGAGCACTTCCTGGCGAACTCGGGAGGCCTCGACGTCGCCCCCACTGTTTCTGGAGCCGACCACGAGACCGCGCTCTGCACCATTGGCTCCTGTCCCACTTTCCGAGCCCGCTGGGGAATTTGACTCAGCAACTGCACATTGTTCGAGACCCGCCACGTGACGGGCATCGCCGTTATTTTCTGGCCTTCCAACGCTGTCCACGGAACTGGTTCCACCATCAATGCCCCTCCTGTGGTCAACCACCGCGCCGCATATACCCAGATCATTGAAGAGCCGCCAGAATAGGTTGGTTGGGTGGGCGTAGTGGTGCTGTGAGACGGAGGACTGAACACCGGGATTGAACCCTATGAACACCACCGTGAGATGTTCCCGGATGGACGGCGCAAGGTCCGCAAGGTGCAGGTGCTCCACCAGACGCTTGGACGGCACATGGCTGGTTCGAAGCGCTTGCGCTCGCACCCGCGTTCTCCGGGGGACTGGCTTGCTCACGTGCCCGTCGTCCGTGTGCCTGAAGGACAGTATTATCTCATGTAGATCCTTGGCCATGCACTAGGAAGAACACCACACTTGAGAGAAGTGCACCCCGGTCTTTGGAGCGCGCGCCCATATGCAGACCCCGCGTAAACATCATCGCACATCAACACGTCAACGTCTCCTTCGTACTCCGCCGTGGCCACATCCTCTTGCTCCATTCGCTGGTACTCGCCCTTCTTGACGAACCCGGCCTGCTAGTTTTGCCCCGCTGCATATTCCCGCCGGTTTTGCTCTTTTGCGGCCTCTCCGGATTCGCTTTCCCGACTTCCCCACTCTGGATTCCCCACTCTTTTATCCCGATCCGTCTCCAGCCTTTCTGATCCGTCTCCAGCCTTTCTGATCCGTCTCCAGCCCCTCTGACTCCCCCCTTCTGATTCTTCCCTGCCGCCCTCGCTTGATTTCCCAATGACCGTCCACTACCCCCCACCAGACATCGTGGACGCCTCTGTTGAAACCTCCACGCCCATCAACCCCACCCAGGGCCACCTCGCTGGCCGTGAAAATGGAGGCAGAGCGGGTGTTCGCAAGTCACCCGGCATTGGCGATAACAGCTCTCCGATTGCTCTCGATAGCAGCCCCGAGTGGACTCTGGTGGCCACTGCTTATGAGAGCGCCATGCCCAGCGCCCTGACAATCAAGAGAACCGGATCAGCCCATCCCAGCTTCTATTGCGTCAGCAAATTCTCAAAACAAGCGGGAGAGCAGCCGCTGTGGAACCAAGAACAGGAGCCAGCGGCAAGCGGCCCGCCGCCGGGCCTCGCGCCAGGCCGTGCGCGTCGCGGGAGTTGGGTGGCGGCCAAATTCTGGGACCCCCGCACGCCATACGTGCTCCTGCTCTACCTCCAGCTCTTCTTCAACATTTCCATCGTGTCGCTGGTGCTCGTGCTCCTCTACCGGTTCGTCACCACCGTGCAGGCGGACGTGCATGGAAAGGTGGAGTCCTACACGCTGGACGCAGTGCGTGAGATCTCGCGGTGCCTGAGGGAATACTTCAGAAACAAGTGTTCTCTGGAAGTCAGGGCGCCTGCGCTTGAGCAGACGTGCACGGCATGGGAGAACTGCATGAACCGGGACCCGCAGCAGCTAGGACGCTCCCGAATCACGGCCGAGACGTTTGCGCAGATCGTGGACGGCTTTTTGCGGCCCATCTCGTGGAAAGCACTCGTCTTTTTCACTCTCTTGACGTTTGGCGCGTTGGTGGCCACCAACATAGGCTTTGGCAGCTACCGCAGGTACGCCCGGGAAGATAGCAGGCGGGTGGCCTGGTTGGAGGAGCAGCTACACACGTTGCAGGAGGAGCTCCTGTCACGTGACCCCTCCCGGGTGCTGGTGCAGGTGCAGTCGCATTCGCATTCGCAGTCGCAAGTGCAGTCGCAGTCACGTGAGCTCTCGCTCGTGCCGCAGCTTTCCCGCGAGCAGGTGCTAGCGGCGAGCACGCCCTTCCAGCAGCCTCCCGGGCGGTTTCTCAACAGCAGCATGCTTGCAAATGACTCGCCGCTTTCGGGCAAAGAACGGCGCTTCTAGCAGCATGCCCGGCTTCTGGTCTCCGCGCCTGCCCGGCTTTTGGTGTTCGCGCCTGCCCGGCTTTTGGTCTCCGCGCCTGCCCGGCTTTTGGTGTTCGCGCCTGCCCACCGGGCCACACCACGGTCGCTGTGCAGGACATTCCACTTTTCCCCTTCGCGTGCGCCATGCATTGCGCACGCTGATCATCTGCGAGCGCTGATCATCGGCGCACTCTGAACTTCCACGCTTGCCAATCACCCAGGCTTGCCAACCCACGCTTGCTAGCCGTCCACGCATCCAAAAGCTTCTTCTTCCATGCATCCCGACGCAGGTGGTAAGGTGCTGAAGCGCAAGTACTCCCGCAGCGGCTGCATCGAGTGCAAGCGGCGCAAGATCAAGTGCAATGAGGGCAAGCCCTCTTGCGCCAACTGCACCAGAGTGGCCACTCCGTGTGTGTACCCTGAGCCCCACCGCCGCAATAAGATCCGCAAGCGACGAGCGGCGCCTGCAGGGCACCCAAACTCCTCCGTCGTGCTGCCCCTCCCCCGTCCTGCAGAAAGCGACCTTCTCGGCCTCGACATGTCGGTGTTTGAGAACCTCTTTGACGATGCCAACACCTTGCTTCATGGCGTGGTGGACTACGAGAACCAGATCGAGGACCCCAACACGCTTTTCCAGGAGCCGCACCAGGACCTCAAGCCGTTTCACTCCAACATCATCCTCAATGAGATCCCCAGCGACATGCAGGACAAGAAGCACTACCTCTTTCTTGATGAAAACGAGCTTCAGAGCTACTTGGACGACCCCAGCCTCGGCATGTACTCGGGCCACAGTCTCAGCGAGCCGCCCGCGCCAGTCGAGCAGAAAAAGTCCAACCGTGAGCTCGTCGAGCTCATTATCGACAAGTACAAGTTGGGCGCCGCCGAGCTGCTGTATTTCCGGGACTTTGCGTTGGGGCCAGGCTGTGCGTATTTCTTCCCCTTTGTGGCCAACCGCGAGGAGAACGAGGTGATGAAAGTGGTTTTGGAGTATTGCCAGTACTTGAAGTACATGGTGTACGCCATGATGGCGGTGAGTGCTCTGATGAGATTTCTGCATCTGCGGGAGGATGCCGACGACAAGTGCCAGCGGCGCTTCACCGCCATCTGCATGCGGTTGCTTGTGCAGGTGTTCACGGATCTCCAGATCAACGTGTCGTCGTTGTGGAACGTGGAGGGCCTTATCTTGACCATCTTGCTCCGCACCATGCTCTTCTCCGACATGACGGTGGTAGACATGCTGTGGCTCCTGCACCTAAACGAAGCCAAGCAGCTTCTCATCAAGTACAACCTGATCAAGGCCCAGACGCAGCTCTACAAGCCGGACCTGCCGGGCATCATCATCGCCAAGCAGCTCTTTTTCTGCTACGACTGGTGCAACCGCATCGCTTTGCCCGTGTGCAAATTCGAGCCCGGAGACGCCCAGGCCTTCCGAGACTTGTGGGCTCTGTCCGGCCCGGACCTGGGCTTGCGCAATGCATCGATAGATGCACTCATCCACCTCAAAGTCGTTGTGCCCAACCTGGACGGCTCCTGGTTCAACACCTTCAACGGATGCAGCCCGGCGATCGAAAACGTCATTTTCGAGTTTTACAAGGTCTTTGGCCACTTGAACGCCGACCTTCCCGCCGCCGATGCCGCAGCAGACGCCCTGTCCACGACACCCACGGCAGACGCTCTCTCCAAAATCCCCACGGCAGACGCCCTCTCCAAAATCCCCACGGCAGACGCCCTCTCCACTGCCCCCGCACCAAGCGTCAAGCCCCCCACGGAATTCAACACCCAGGCCTCGCCCGCGGCTATTTGCAGGCTCATGTCTCTTCTCGACTCGGCGTTCCAGCAGACCATCGTGCCCGGCGTTTCGCCCAACACCCAATTCCTAATCCCCCTAGACAGCCCGGCCCACCCCCACTACCCTGACGCGTCTCGCCGCATCGTCTTGCCTTCTTCTGCTTACGGCCTCGACTCCAAGACGGGCCACTACTACTCGTGGTGCGATGCCGTGCTGTTGGGGCACGTGTATTTTCTTTACTTGAAGCTCCTCACTTGCAAAGGTCTTCTCTACTTGCCCCGAAGCCACCCTATGATCAAAAGTGTGGTGCGCAAGATCATTGGGTTGATGTTTTTCGTCAAGGAAAGTTCCGACTCGGCTGGCCCAAGGTACTACCTCTGCGAGAGCTCGTTTGATTACCGGGCCATCATGATCCAACTCCCTCTTCGGCTAGCCATCGCCGTCACGGACGAGGACGACGACTTGGATAAGTTGGAGCTTTTTTTCCGCGGCATGGTGAAGTTGGGCTGCGGGAACTGCACGCTTCCTTTGGAGAAGATCAAGAAGTGCCGGGAGGAAGCCAAGAGGCGACGGCAGCGGGAGGCGCAGGGCATGCAGGATGAACGCGAGCTCGAATACCGCACGGACATCTACTTTTACTAAGAACACACGCAATCAGGTACATAGCAGCACAATCGAAAGAGTGCAATTTCTTTTGGCGCCCAAGCTTTTGGCGTGCTGGATCTAGGAGTGCAGGTGCGGCGATAAGCGCCACTTTCGCAGCATTGTGCGAGCCCAATGCGGTAAAACGCATGTACTTTTGAGACATGCAACTCTGAGTTGCATGCTGCGAAAGATCTTTTCTTGTTCCCCTTAAAAGGTACACGCCCCGCCGCCTCTTCTCGTCCGCTTCCCTACCATTCAATGCCCAGTCCTGAAGGTATACCCACCATTTTCCGTTATGCGGACTCCTCTGATATCCCGTACGTGTTGGTAGGGTCCGTGTTCGTTATTGTGGCCGCTCTCGGGTCTCCTGCCCAGACGTTCATTTACGGGAAAGTGTTTCAAAAGCTTGCCCGCTTCCTTGCTGGTCAATACACAGACTCTGAAGCCTTCAAAAAAGATACACGCTACTTGTGTGGGCTTATCATTTCGGTGGGAGCGATCCGAATGGTCTTTTCGTGGGCCGGGATTACGGGGTGGCTTCTTGTGGGTGAAAGAACACAGCGAAGGGCCCGGACACAACTTTTCGCGTCGCTTCTTCTGAGGGGAACTGAGTGGTTCTTGAATCAACCTAACTTGGTGGGCTCGCTTACCGCGGTGTACAGGTGTATTGAGGAAATCCGGGGCGGAGTGTCAGAAAACATGGGCTTACTCGTTCAGACTTGCGCCTCGATCATATTCTTCCTCGGCCTGGCCATGTATGCGCTGTGGGCGCTTACCCTCATTGTTGTGGCGGCGTTTCCTCTCATGGGCGCATCCAGTTACGTCTTTGGACGCTTGATCAGCCGCTTCGCGCAGCAGGAAAACCGGTTGTGTGCAGGTGCAGCCAAAGTCTTGGACTGGTGTTTTGCACACCCCGATGCTATGCGGGTACTAAACGGCAAACAGATTGAAGAAAAGACTTTTGCAGCATTGACAGATCGATCTGCCCTGAAGTTTCGTCGCCTTTCTGCAGCGCTTAATGCGAATTCGGCCATTCTCAAATTCCTCGGCAATTTGGTGGTCATGGCGGCTCTCCTTTTCGGGAATTTTTTGGTCCAGAGGGGGAAAGCTCAGCTTGGCTTGATTGTGACGGCCTTCAGTGCTTGTCTTTTGCTAGCAACGTCCGTGTCGTCCGTGGCAGACATTCTACTGCTTTTGAATAAGGCACACGCCGCATGCAAGACCATCGATACCCTGTCGTGTTGGAGCACCGAGGACGTCTCGGATAAACTCCCCGAAAAGCCGTCATTTCACGGGAAAGACCTAGATGAACGGTCTCGGGTCGCCGACAAACAATGTGTGTCCATCATTTCCACAATCTCCGACCCGTTCTCGGGAAACAGCCCCATGACCAAAGAGTCTTATGCACGCTCCCTGTCATCACTGATGGAAATAAACCCCGAAATTTTGCGGTCCTTTTGGGTTCGTGGCGTCAGCTACGCATACGGCGATGCAGGTCACGTGGTGCGGGACGTGAGTGCCGCCTTCTATGCTGACCAGCTCAATTTTATCGTGGGCCCTTCTGGCTGCGGCAAATCGACACTTGCATGCATACTTGCCGGGTTCTTGCAGCCGACGACGGGACACGTGGAGGTGGGTTCGGCCAACTGTTGGTACACGGCACGTGACTGCGTTGGCCTGCACATCACCTTGGTGGAGCCCCATGCCCAGGTGTTTTCCCGATCGCTTCGGGAAAACTTGCAGCTCGTCGCTCCGGGATTGACGGATGCTCAGTTCGAAGACGCCTGCGAATTTGCCGACTTGGCCGACTTGCGAGGGCTTCCGGTGCTCATTTCCGAGAATCTCTCGGGGGGGCAGCTCCAGAAGATCAATTTGGCACGTGCTTTTGTCCGGAATAGCCCGGTGCTAATCTTGGACGAAGCCTTCGGATCCATCAATGCTGCGGCAAAGGCCTCCATTCTCCAGCGGGTTCGGCGGTGGCGAAGCAACACCTTGACCATTTTGGTCACACACGACCTCTCGGAAATCCAGCCCCACGATCATGTGACCTACATGGAAGACGGGCGTATCACCGATACGCTAAGCCCCGAGCTTTGTGCTCTGCCTGAGGCATGTGTGCCCGCCGCCGTCTCGCCAGTGCCGGTGGACAGGGCCCCAGCACGTGACTCCGCCTATATGCACAACCCCGCCGTCCCGCGGGACCTCGAGCACGGCGGGCGCTTCGAGCCCACCAAGACGGTTTCCGCCAGCCTCCCAAGACTTCTTCAATTTTGGTACTCCACGCTGGAAAGCAAAGCGCTTGTATGGGTGGGCCTTGGAGGGTCTTTGTGTGCAGGCATCATCCCTCCAGTTCTCTCGTACTGCTACTCGAGATGCCTCTCCGGGGTTGTGGCGCAAGGGGTGGCTGCAACAATAAACGGAGCAGGTGCGGACACGGCGCAGATACAGGGCGGCAACACAACCACGCTGCAAACTGGGCCGAGCTCCGTGACTTTCTGGGCGCTCATCATCGTGGCGGTGGGGGTGGCGGAGATGGGGGTGGAGTTTGCAGCCAAAATGTCGCTCGACTGCGCCGCCGAGCAATGGGTCGTGTGTCTCCGCAAAAAATGTCTCCATGCAATCAATACCCAAGACATGTCGTTTTTCCACACCCTGAAGCTGAGCGACCTCAACACTTTACTACTGAACGACACGCGTGACTTGCGCCACTTGGTGCTGGAGTTTTTGTCCGGGGTGCTCTTGGTCGTGTCTCTCACAATCGTGGGCCTCGTGTGGGCAGTGGCGCTCGGGTGGAAATTGGCCTTGGTGGGCATGGCTTTCATTCCATTGGTCCTTGTGGTGACCGTGGCTTACGGAATCATACTCCAGAGGTACGAGACCGCTTACAAGGATGCCGTGGCCGCGGCGGAGAAGTTTGCACACGAGGTCGTGACAGGCATCCGAACCATCCACCTGTACGCGCTTTTCGAGCCCATGGCACGTGACTTCTCGGGCCACCTCCACGCCGTCTACCGGTACGGTGCGTGGCGTGCCGTTTCGGGTGGCTTTGGCGTGGCGCTCCAGGAATTCTGCACCAGTGCCGCTACGGGCGTGGTGCTCTACTACGGCGTGGCGTTGGTGGGCAGCGGCGCCTATGTGCAGGCGCAGATGATCCTGGTGTTGACCATGTTGACGTTCACGGTGACGAGTGCGTCTTCGATGGCCCAGCAGCTCCCCGAAATAGCCCGCGGCCAGCGCGCGGGCACGTTGATTATGCAGCTTGTCAATTTGGCGGAGTCAGCGGCGGAGCAGCCGGCTAGTCCTGTCCACATGCCCAGCGGTGCATTAGACGTGACCTTGACTGACGTCAGTTTTGCCTACACGGCGCCGGAGCCATCACAGCGGTTGCAGGTTCTCCGGGGCGTTAGCCTCAGAATCCATGCCGGAGAAACCGTGGCCATCACGGGCCCCAGCGGGTGTGGGAAGCTGACGATGGCGAAGCTCGTATCCCGACTCTATGTGCCGGATCGGGGCAGGGTGAGTGTGGGCGGCGTTGACATCAACCGCTTGGACACGCGGGAGTTCCGCAACGCCGTGTGTGTCGACCTCCAGGAGCCACACTTTTTTGAGGGCTCGGTATGGGACAACTTGACGTACGGCGTGGAGGGGCCCACTGAGGAGGCGGTTTGGCGCTGTTTGGAGGAGGCCAACGCGGACTTCGTGGGCGCACCCACCACCGGGCTCGGCACCATCATGAACGGGGGCAAAGGTATGTCCCAAGGCCAACTCCGGCGGCTTTCAATTGCACGGGCGTTGCTTCGTCAGCCCAAGGTGCTTGTGTTTGACGAGCCCACGGCACGCATGGATAGTGCCTGCAGAGAGGCCTTCTTGCGCATGGTCGCGCAGGAGTCGACCCTTCGCCGGCGCCGCCCCGACCTTACGGTGATGGTGGTGACCCACGACGCCGAAGTTATGCAGCGGTGCGGGCGGGTGGTGGTGCTCGATGAGGGCCGAGTGTCTATGGACGGTTGTTTCGACACCCTAGTTGCCCAAGACCGTGCCTTTGCTGAATACATTGGGACGTCGGCGTGACCCGTACCGAGGGTGCCTGCCTTTTTCGAACACTTGGGTTTGTCCTTATTTGATTTTTGACCCATCGACGTTTCCTTTAAATACTTCAAGGACTGGAGTGGCTTTATGCATCTTGGAGTGTCTGTGAACCAGTTCGTTTTAGACTAAAACGGCTAGTAATCTATGGACTGTCTTTCTTGATTCTGCCCTGCTTGGCCGATGAAGTCTGGAATGCTTTTGTTTATGGCATATACAATCATTCTTATCACGACTATTGATGGCAGTCACCGTGGTGTGAGACTTGCTGGTCGAGATTTGGGGATTACGGGAGGATCTTTTGGGGTAGCAGCTCATCTGGTGAAGGAGTGGGTCGACATTTAAACAGACTGGGGCCAGCCAGCCCCTAGGGCTTTCCATATCCAAGCAGTCAGTCCTGGAATGCCTTAGGGGTTAGTCCTGCGTTTCAGTCCTCGTTTTTGGCACAAACCACCCATGGCCCGACATGATACATTCTGAGGGCAGTTCCTCCGATTGCTTATTCTTCTGCAGACTTGAGTCGTCCGTGTTGGTGACTTTTCTGGGTCCATCCGCTAATGTGGGGTAACGTGTGGCTTTCTAAGGCTCATGTGCATGCAGCTGTCATGTGGATGCTGAACCGTGGCTTCTGGATTGCGTATACCCTCCAGCATCTAGAGCAGAGCCCCATGCCCAGCTTGATTTCTGGAGTCAAGAAAATACAGTGTATGACAGCTCTGGAACGATGGGCTTCTGGAGTCTGAATGTGCTAGACCTCTGTTGATGAAGCTGAGCTGAATCTGAACTAGGGTGGTCATGACAGAATATTCCTCTTCGATTTCGTTTTATTCTTATCTGAATATGCGCCCACTTATTCGAACAACATTAACTTTATTTTATTCTTTGGAGGATTATTTTAGGTTCAAAACTTTTTAAATTTATATATTCTGTTAGATCCACCATGGGTAGTGCGCTACCCATGGATACCAAATTTGCCTGCGACGTACGCTACAAGGGGAAACCATCGTTACTCCCACTTGGAGAGAGACGGGCGCCATCCCGACCGACTATCTCCGAGACTCAGATGGCACCAGCTGTATCTTATCCGATGCAGCGCCGTGGTTTTACCCAAATGCAACGTGGTGGTTTTCTTAGATGCAGGACAAATACCCACTTCAAAGCGCCATTGGTCTAGATAAGCCAGACCAGGGCTTATCGGGACGCCTAAGGCGGCCCGAACGTGGATAACACCCCACTCCGACCAATTATGGCGCCATCGTGCCCCCACGGCGGCTGGAAATGGCGCAACCAGGCCGGCATCTCGCCATGAGGCGCCCGACGCCTCATGCGGGCCGGGCCAGTTTTTATCTATATAACTTTGGATGATCCCCCTTGTTTTAGGGATCATCAACGAATACACCTTCTCTTAAGTACTTGACGTTAAACAACTACAAAAGAACATAACACTGTTATATAAAATATAATATGAAATTTAAAAGAACTATAAAAAAAGAGATTATCTAAAATGTAAATATGGGCCCATTATAATAAATCTATTTCTTCTTCGGATGATGACGGGAATATTCTCAATGATAAATTCAATAATCATTGATTATGTGATTTATTGATTCTATAGGTTCTTTTGATATAAATATTTATACTAAAATTGTTAGACTCCCCATGGGTAGTGTACTACCCATAGACACTCAAACTGCGATGCACGGCTAGACGTGGTATGACGTCAGACCTCGCCTCCATGCTCGGTCCAGACCCCTAGGGTCCCCTTCTCCCGAGATCTAGACTGATAAGCCCTTATCTCAGTAAGCCTTATCAGTCAGCCACTCGGCACGACTCGCCCGATAAAGTCCTTATCTCCCGATAATGGCCCGAATACGTGCCGCAGTCGCTGCCGGCTTCTATATAACTCGGATGTGTCCCCTTTGTTTCACGCATCATCAACAATATACTTCCTTCTCTTAGTCTTACATCTATAGAACCTGACAAAAATATATTTCGCAGAAAACCAGCTATCTGCAAACCACATCTGTCTGTCACAGCTACACACACCTCTTTAGCAATTATTGCTACAATTACCTATTGAGCCATATATATACCTTAGAAAGTTTTATATACACTTGGACATGTGTAGATCGTTTCTCTTTATTTATGGAAGCCTACGGTTCCTATATTCTAGATCTAAATTTGTCAGATGGCCGCGCTTAGGCGGGCCTATTATTTAAGTCTATTTTGTCTAAAATGTTATAATCTACTCCCTTTGTCATATTACCTGATTTATTTTTAATAAAAGTGTATATAACTAGAGAATCTATATTAGTTTAAATTCTTTTACATAAAAAAAGGCCTCCTTTTTCAAGATGTTAAATTCTTGTTTTTTATTAGCGAATCTTTAATAATTTAGATTACAATATATTCATATACGTAATCAATAAATAACTGATAACCCTTTAATTATGTTCACCCCCAAAGGGTGTTGTATAAATAATTTATGACAGAATTTTTTTTATAAATTTTTCTGCTGATGGCAGGATCCGGCGAGAAAAAGAATCTCGTACAGGTCCAGGTTAAGGAGACTTCCGGCAAGACCAGGCTCCGCTCTCTGGAGCGCCCCAAGAAAATGCACCGCAC
>NLAK01000118.1:1520-40368 GCA_002370295.1 Metschnikowia bowlesiae | reverse complement strand
CAGTGGTAGAAACCCCTCCCATGGCACCTCCATTACCGTAATACGGTGTGTTGTAATAGTAGTTATAGTAGTTTGGATACCCAAAAGGTGCACCACCTGGAATTTGTTGGCTCTGTTGGGGATTTTGCAATCCCTGTTGTGCAACATTTACAAGGGGGGATTGGGTGGAGTCACCATTACCATTTGCGTTGGTGGAAGAGCTGGTCTTACCACCGGGAGTAGTAGCGGTATTGGCTTGGTAATAACCCGGAGAAGCACTTGAACCCAACCCGTTTTGGTTCATCTGGCCATAAGCGGCGGAGTAGTCGAATGAAGGATAGCCAAACTGACCTGGAATAGAGCCAGCTGCAGCTTGTTGCGGGAACTGTTGTTGAGTTTGCTGAAACTGAGTATAGTAGTCAAAGCCTTGATTTGCACCAGCTGATTTCTGCTGCTCGAATTGTTGTTGGTAAGCTTGCCGAGCAGCCTGCTGAGTCAGTTGTTGTTGAGAGTTTTGTTGAGGTTGCTGTTCAGGTTCAGGTAGAGAATGAGCTTGAACGTGGGAGTGCAGCAGCTGCTGAATTTGTTCAGTTTGAGAAGACTCATTTAATGGAATTTGCTCTTTGTAGGTTTGTGATTCTGATTGTTGTTCTCCGTCAGTTGAAGCATTCTCCTTTTGCAAGGACAAAGAACCGAAAGACACACCAATGTTGTCGACTTGTTGAGGTAATACAACCTCCGATTTAACGTTTGGAGTATGAACGGAGGCAGTTTCTGCCTTGTCAGCTTCGATAGTATGTTCAACAGGGGGCTCACTAACTTCCTTTTGTGAGACCGCCGCTTGCTCAGAAGGAGCAGCTGTTTCCTGTTTTGGCACTTCAGTCTGAGCAGGTTGAGGTTTCTTCTTAGGAGCTGAAGGTGCTTTCGGCTTAATAGCAGATGCCCAGGATGTAGTGGGCTGCACACCAGCAGGTTTTTGCGGTGTCTGCTCTTGTTCTTGTTCTTGTACGTGCAGCTGCAGATCTTGTTGCAGAGTTTGTTGCCGATCTTGAGACAGTTCTTGGGGAAGATCTTGTGGTAGATCCTGCAGTTGTTGCTGAGAGTGATGCTGTTGTTCATGATGATCTTGCTGTGATTGAGGTTCTTGTTGTGAATGAGATTCTTGCAGCTTGGGAAGATTGCTGAGGTTCGCTGGATTTGTCTGTTTCACGTTTGAATGCTTCTTTGTTGGCTTGGGCTTTGAGTCTTTAGATAAAGCAGCGGCCCAAGAATTGGCCGAGGAAGCAGATGCAGATTGCTGGGAGGCGGATGCAGCAGAAGCCGGCGCCTGTGCCTGCCCATGACCCAGAGAGGGAGTAGAAGATGCTTGAGCCAGTACGGAAGAAGCCGTGGAAGCTGAATTCAGTGGTGATGGTTGAGAAGCGTGCAGCTTAGTTTTCTTCTCCCTTCTCTTGTCTTTGGAGGCTCTCTCGCCCCTGGGAAACTTGCCGCCAGATTTGTGTTCACTATGATGGGAGGGTGTGTTAGAAGCAGAAGCCAGGGGCTGCTCCAGTATATGTTCATCTCTTTTCTTTTGCTTCTGTTCACGTCTGATGGGTTCCCATTTGGAAACTTTGTTGTTGACAATTAAATCAATGACAATCTCCACGTCATTGTGGTGCTCCACCAAAATAGAGTCCAACTCCTCGGCTTCCCAATCAGGAAACATCTCCGTCAACACCAGCAACTGAGGTGCCGGTGTGTGTGATTGGGAGGCGGAGTCGCTGCCGGGGGCTCCCTTCTTGGACTTATGGCTTTTTCGTTGCGACATTTGTAGATATTTAGGGCGCAAAGGCGGATGTTGTTGCGTGTTCTCTAGTCACTATTGGAGGAATAAGCAGTAAAAATACCAACAAAGCACGTGATATTTCTGGTGGCGTCAGCTAATATCGATGTAGCTTTCACTGCTTAAAAGAAAAACGGTTGCTGGGGATCCTCACTTGGGGATTTTCTCGAAGTTCGCACTGGTCTGGGGGAAGAAAACTTTTCGACCGCGCGTTCCATCTGTTGCTCACTCTGGGGAACCTGCGCATAAGTTAAGTGCTGGCCGGTCACTGCACGAGGCAAATTGGGTGGCTGGTTTGGTCATGGAAAAAATCCTCCATCAGCCTGGCCAGCTTGATGATATTATGGTATACGACTTTGAAGATTTTCATGGCTTCCTATTCTGCAGTTGCTGCGGATTCCCTAATTATGTAGTGTTACACTTACGTCACTCGACTCATGACTATATGCGAAGCGTCTCTGTTTCCATATACACTATTTGGTCCTAAAGCTCATGCTAAAAATCGGGGCCTAATGTTGATCCCGCGGCCCTGTGAAACGTTTTCCAAAGACTTCTATTGTCAATCAGAATGCCCTCGCGGGACGCACTTGAAAGTTTCCAGAATGGTCTGGCCGATCGTCGCTCATGTCCTCTCACCATTTACTCTTTTGGCTCATTTCTAACCCGCACCAGCGTAATTAGCACCTGCGTGATTAGCACCTGGCCTATTGTTTACGCCTTTAATTGCCTCTTTTCCATTTTACGTTACTCAATTCGGCTTTACATACACCACCCGACACGTGAAATGTTGCAATTTCACAACACCTGATGCAACATTGGAGCTCCTCCAGCTGGGGCGCCAAGCATTGGTGCTACCACGCCGGTAGCCGTACACTTGAACAAGTTCTCCACAACATTGGCCAATCTATCGCCCGTCTGTTTGAAATCGGGGTAGGAATTGACCTCTAGTAACTTCACAGAGTAGTCCAGGTTGACCAAGAAATCAATGCCGAAAAACTCCACCGCATTCGGTATCGACTGGAAGTTAATCTTGTCCACTGACGATGCTGCCTTGAAAAGTTCCCGCGAGATGTCTTTGACCTGGTCGAAAATGTGCGTCTTGTTTGCTGTGTCCAAGCCTTTTACGTCCCAAAACCTCTCCACCAAGGGCTCTTTGTCTTCCTGAAGACAGGTATTGGTAAGATGCCCCGCAAGATCTATTATCTCGTCCTGGTTACCTGAAGGGTCGGAGTACAGCGCCTCCGAGAATAGGGTAAGAACATCCTCATAAACGTAAACCTTCAAGTCGCCAGCACTCACAACGTACACTCTCAAGTGGAACTTTTTGTTCAGATACTCGCTCAAAAGAAGCGGAGAGCTCTGGTACTCCTGTACAATGAAATGGCGGAGCTGGGAAATGATGACTCCGTGATTTTCTTCGCTGACGTCGGTCTCCTCGTCGCTGTCGGCATTGCATTCCTCAAAAGAATCAAAGATCGCTTGCAACTGCCCCACGGAGTTGAACACACGAATCCCTTGTCCCTTGTCGCTCATGCTGGGCTTCAATATCCACGACCGCAGACCCTTTTCAATCTCGTCCCGAAGCTCATAGCTCTCATCCAACGCGTCGTCTAGAAACTCCGCGAAGTCGACCTCAAGGTGGTACGTTTCGGGAAAGGCCCCACAGAGAATCGAACCCGGATTCTTAACCACGTAATGGTGGATGGTGTTGGCCAAATAGTGCTTCCGGATCAATGCCTTGCGGTATACGTAGGACAGAGCGTAGTACTGCTTCGGGTGGCTGCAAATGAGCTCAAAATCCAAGTCCTCATACTCTGCATAGTGGAAAACGCGGACGCTATCGATGCGGGAGAGGATGCCAGTGCTTGTTTCAATGACGAAGTTAGCTGCCTCGAAAGCTTTCACCAAGGGTGCGTATATGTAGGAAGACTCGGGCACCGAAATAAGGAAGCAGGGAGTCGTGTGTGCACGATATGATTCCAGAAGGGGCATCTCAGAGACTGCGTGGTTCAGACTCTCTGTTTCTTGCACATTTGCACCACTTTCTGTACCCAACACAATCTCTCCTCCTAGAGGAGGCACATGTCGAAATGCAGCCTGTAGAGGGGTAACGCTGATTCCGTCATCATGCAAGACCCGAGAGTCCGAGTGGCTCGTATCCAACTTGCCTTGTTCGTATACCTGTTTGAATTTCGGTAGCCATGCATACTTGCCCGCACCACGCGCCTCGTAGATAGAGCCCCATTGGTTCTTCAAGACCGGCGTATAGTGGATCTTTGTGGTTCCAAACTTGAGCGACTGAATCAATGGCACGTTCACGGAAAAAAGGTCGATATTCGGATTCTGGCAAAGTTGCTTGTAAAGATACTGCACAAGCGCAACCGAAATACGGCCGGCCTCCTTCAACGTGCGGAAGTCATGCGTGAGGCTCCGAAACTCGTATGACAAAGCTATAGATTTGTAGCCATGCGTGGCCGCTTCCATGGCGGCGCCAACGGTACCAGAAGCCAAGATGTAAATGTTTCCTGCATTTTTGCCGAAATTTGGACCGCTGATCACCAAGTCCACCGGCGGCTTCCCACTGAGATGATGTAAGCCTATATCTGTACAGGCTGCGGGCGTCAGATCGATCAAGATCCATTCCTGCGCACCATTCTTCAAGCATGCTTCGTTCGGCTGCAGATATGGGCCTTCGTATGCGTTTACACGGTCATTGGGCTCACTCGTGCTGTGCCTGGTGTAGATGTAAGATGAGCTGAGGGGCTTTCCTGCGAAATGGGCTTTGCCTATCCATGACCTCTGCTGATCTGGAACCACAATCAGAATCTGCCAGTCAGTTGACTCCAGAATTTCGTCGACTAGGTACTTTATGTAAGGACAAGTTGCATCATTCAAAGGGCCATCGTCATTGACGATGAGAACATGCATTGGAGGCTGCGAGAGCTGGATGTCCTTGCCAAAGCGGCCTGACGCACATGCGCGGCTCGAAAAAACACAAGATCCGTACATCGGGAACCAACGTGATATCACACGTGATGTGCACATCTGTTTTTCACCTCACCCCTCCGTCAAAGCCAAACCCATGTCGTTCTTCCTCGGCAACACCGCTCAATACTCAAATGTGGAAGTCAACCCAGAGAAAGTTCGCCTTGCTACGGTTCAGTACACCGTAACCGCGTCCACATTCAACGAAATGCTTCGGCTGTGCCGTGATAAATGCATAGGTCGTGAGTACGGAGAAGGTGACATCGCCACAGGCGAAGCCTCATGCACCGACCGCTGCGTTGCCAAATACGTCAAAGCAAATGCGGACATTGCCCAGCATGTCCAGTACAAGATGAATCCTACGCTTATGCCGGAGTACCAGAAGATTCAGAATATCATGAACAGCGCAGGAAGCACGGAGTAAAGCTTGTGACAACTCGAATGAACTTCGCTACCGGCTGAATTACGCAGGGCACGTGCTGTCGTGGCATGAAAAGCAATGGGTCGGATGAATGAGGGTAGAATTTTAATCGTAAAGCCACTGATGGCGCCTACGGTTGACCACTGTGGTCACAACAAAGCAGAAAATATGGGTGATACATGTATATAGTACTTACGTCTATGGATCAACATCTTGATGACACCGTAAGATTAGTTCAATTGACCCTTGGTGTGGAAGATGGTCAAAGCCTCAGCAATTCTGGCGCTCATGGTCTTCTCACCCTCTCTAACCCAGACTCTTGGGTCAAAGTACTTCTTGTTTGGCTTCTCCTCACCTTCTGGGTTACCGACTTGCGACATCAAGTAGTCCTTCTTGTTCAAGACGTAGTCACGAATACCCTTGAGGTAAGCGTATTGACAGTCAGTGTCCAAGTTGACCTTAACAACACCATTCTTGATGGCAGTGTCAAACTCCTCCTGGGTGGAGCCGGAACCTCCGTGGAACACCAAGTACAATGGGTGCTTGTTGTCGGTGCCAATTTGCTCCTTTGCGTACTTCTGGTGGTCACCCAAGATCGATGGTCTCAACACAACGTTACCTGGCTTGTAGACACCGTGGACGTTACCGAAAGCAGCGGCAATGGAGAAGTTTGGCGAAATTGGAGCCAAGGCCTTGTGAACGGCGTAAACAGTCTCTGGTTGGGTGTACAAGGTCTCCTTGTCGACGTGTTCGTTGTTGACACCGTCTTCCTCACCACCGGTGATACCGATCTCCATCTCAAGCCATTGGTTCATCTTGGCCATTCTGGTGAAGTACTTGACACAGGTGGCAATGTTCTTGTCGTCGGTCTCTTCAGACAAGTCCAACATGTGGGAGGAGAACAAAGGAGTACCGTTGGCGGCGAAAAACTCCTCGTCAGCCTTCAACATACCATCGAACCAAGGCAACAACTTCTCAGCACAGTGGTCGGTGTGCAAGATGACAGGGATGCCATAGGTTGGGGCAATTGACCTGATGTAGTGAGCAGCAGCAATAGAACCAGCAATCGATGCGCTTTGGTCACCGTTAGCGACACCCTTACCAGCAAAGTAAGCAGCACCACCCTGCGAAGTCTGCAAGATGATTGGCGACTTGTTGTCACGAGCAGCCTCCAACGAAGCAACAACAGTGGAAGAGGAAGTCACGTTGATGGCAGGAATAGCAAAGCCCTTGGCTTGGCAGTAGTCAAAGAGTTTTCTGACATCATCGCCGTAAATAACACCGGATTTTTTTATAACATCAGCCATTGTAAATTTTTTTTTTGTTTGTAGTAGAGAATAATCACTGCCCACTGCGGATTTCGTGTCTTTATATATTAATGAGGAGGAGCACTCCGCTCCGGGTCCTCAGAGACTGCGAACTTTTCGGTGCGACTCCGAAGTATGTGCACGTCGCAACTAAGTGGTGTGATGAAACAGGCCACGCTGGCACCATGAGCACTGCTACTTTTCCAAAGGCGTCCAAATCTTCTTAGACTCTGGAGTTGCAATTACGGCTGTGAATATGTCATACAGCGTACTCGGCGCAACCACCGCTCTATGTTCTCGGCGAAATATGCTTCGCGCCCACGCGCATGAATATAGTCAGTACTGCATATAGACATCGTATGCTATTACACCGTCGGGAAAGAACAAGGCGAGTGCAGAAATGTCTGGCCAATGGTGTATTTGATGGATTGAATTTTACATCGGCATGGATTTGGATGCAAGGCCTGTTTTGGCTCCCCATTGGCTTCTCTGTTGTTTTGCCAAGCATTGTCAAGAGTCTGAGGGCCTTCCCTGCCGGGACCGCACTGGCCCGAACCTCTATGCGCATACCCTCTTAGCGCTTGCCTCAAATCCATATGACTTCATTGGCTGAGCATTACAGTGGTGCGCCGGGCTTTTTCCGCGTTGCTTTCACACAATTGCTGCTTTCGGAAAAGAGCATCCCAAGAGTGCTACCCACTTGAAAAAAACCCACACACCACCCGGAAATTGCCTGTAGCTGCAGGAGTTTCCGAGTCTCACAAAGTTCCGCAGGGCCGAACGATAAATGCTCGGGATTCTCAAAGAGTGCTACCCTCTCTCAATGTGTAGCATTCAACGTATTCCGAAAACAAGGGCCATTATTTTCCAAGCTGTATCTTTGAAACTTTGACCTCTTTTTGGGCTCTTTCAAGCGAAAATAGGATAGAGACGATTTACAGGGTCCTTGCCTTTTTGAGTTTCTCAATCAGTCAGCCTCAACCCACAACTTAACGTAGTCCTTATCAACATCAGATTCAATAGGCTCCCCAAACCCCTATCATCTTTTGCCAATATGCCGGAATGAAATATTTGAAAAGGCCTTCTTTTCGTCACCACCACTTTTCAGTGCAAGGCACCGAAAACGGCTTGCAATGGGATGGTCCAGATCGGGCGAATCGAGGGGAGGTCCAGTTCGAGCAAATCGGCGGATGGTCCAGTTCGAAGAACCGACGGATGGTCCAGAAGAAATCGACGGATAGTGTTGCATCTTCGGCTGACGCTTGGGCAACGTGACTCACGTAGAAAGTCACATGCATGCGCTGCATGTGATTTGAATGGCCTGGATTTCTCACTCGTTCTACATATCCTGAACCAATTGACGCCCATGCTACTCGTACTTGTACGGTTACCATGGCGAAGCTAAGTGTTTTCGAGTTTTAACGCCCCAGAGAGGAACGACTGTCCCCAACCAAACCCCTTAAAAAAATTGGCAGGTGCAGCACGATAAGCAAGTGACAATACAGGATCAAATAATACAGGATCAAATAATAGGCGGGTTGGCGGCAAGCAGTACCGCCCAATCAGACACATTCGGGGCCAGAGTCGATTTCGCAAGCTCTTGCCAAGCCAGCATCCCCGGGGAATGTGCGAAACACCTTTTCGCGCGCCGGCTGCCGTCGACCGTCACTTCGTGTAATGGCCGGCCCAGAAAACTGCAACATTAACTTCATAGACAATGGGTGCCGCTACTATTCGATGGACTCAGGCTGCAAAACGCTGTTTGAAAAAGTGGCCCAATTGATCGCCATGCATCTTTCGGAACCGTATTCTGTTTACGTGTACTGGTATTTCTTTCACCAATGGCCTCAATACTGCATTCTCGTCAGCCCAGAGGGAGAGGACAAGATCATCGGAGTCATCATATCCAAAGTCGGGCTCCACAAGGGTGTACGGATGCGGGGGTATATTGGCATGCTCGTCATTGATCCAGCATTCCGTGGCCGTGGCATGGCCAAGAATTTGGTCAAGACGTCCGTCGCCAAAATGGTGGAATGGGACTGCGTGCATGAGGTGACGTTAGAAACAGAGGTTAATAACGAGGCTGCATTGCATCTATATGAACTGTTTGGGTTCCTCAGAACTAAACGATTACATCGGTACTACTTAACAGGGAGCGACGCATTCCGCCTAATACTACCCTTGGAAAGAGAACTGACCATAAGAGTAGCATACTTGCCGAAACGGGATGACCTGGTCGTGGGCGGTATGTCCCTCAGTGACCTATCACTCGAAGGAGACCTATGAAGGAGAAATTGAGCGCCCGATCATCGCATTTCGAACCCGAAAATTTTAGGGAGCTTCTGGTCGACGGAAGGGGATATTCTTTGCCAGAGTATACGGACTATGAACAATTCCACGCTCATTGGCTCGTGGAGACTATCAACCAGCTGGACCGCTATCATTTGTGAAAGCCAAGGGCGACCTCTTAGGGACGCGCGCCATCACCCACACCAAAAGAGGCAGAACATATTTTCTATCCTGAAGGATCCTGATGTCGTACTGCATGCAGGAGCCCGGGGCAAGCGTGGGGCGACGGTGTCATGATATAGTGGCAAAAATAGGGTATTGGAATACCGGATGTTAGATAATAGACAAGGATCTCTGTCGCAATATGGAGATCTGAGGCCAATGAGCCCAGGAAGTGCCGGACCTAATGCGCATGGAGTAGAATTGGGCACATCCAGAGCGTGGTCACGTGTGCCCTCATTTCTCGCTACTCCTCCCCTAAAAGTTCCTACTTCCTTCTAAACAGGCAGATGCTAGATTCAAAATCCCTCGACGCCATCTCTCGCTTGAAGCTGACGCTTCTCATTCGGGCACTGAAAGGCAGCGCCGCAGAATTGCCGTCTGGAAACCGAGGCAAAAAGCTTAGTCGATCAGGCGCCGATATCAACACGCTTACACCCAAGATCGTCGAGTACAATGGCAATAACCACTTGGTGCTCACCAACGACGTCATTGAGCGCACGAATTATTACAACAAGCGCCGATGGCTGGACTTCTACCGAAACAACGCCGAGAAAACTAACTCCAATTCCTCTCACAGCGACGACAGCCTTTTTTCCGAATCCAGCGATGTGGACTTTTCAGATGACGACGAGAATCCCTTCAAAAAGATCAGACTCAGTGAGATCTTGGCACCTCTATATCATCCATCCGAGATATGCACACATCCAGCGATATCCAAGACTTTTAAGCTGGGATGTCTTTCTACACTAGCTGCGGAGCTCATAGAGGTAATTGAGGGCGAGCAGAAAACTCTCAATCAATTTAACAGATTATTGCAAGTTTTGGATGGTGAGGATTGGTTTTACCAGTTGGAGGAAAATATGCAGCTTCCGCCGTATGATCATGGTTTAGATGAGAGCGTCGCAAGGCCGAGTAAAATGGGCATTGGCAAAAGTGAAAAGAGTGGGGGTATAGAATTAGAGAAGATTAGCGAGAACGGAAAGAGCGGGATGGGAGGATCAGGAGATGGCAATGAAAGGAGTGACGAGACCGACAGGAGTAAGGAAACCGACAGGAGTGAAGAGATTGGCAGGAGTGAAGAAACTGAAAGGAGTGAAGAAACCGAAAGGAATGAAGAAATTGGAAAGGTCTATGAGAGAGGAGATAAGGATGGAATTATTGGGAATGAAACTGGGGCAGAAAGTGAGCGCCAGGGTACACCAGAAACCCGACTGCGGACAGACCTCATTCAAGTGACGGACCCTTTTTTTGCACTTCCGAAGTCCCTTGAAATATTCGAGCGTCAGCAACAGAGGCAAAGGGAAGACACCGAGGATGATGACGAGCTTGTGGCAATCCAACAGGAATTGATCAACTATTTGCAGGTCAGTATCCAGAGGCAACACGAGTATATCAAGAACCTCTCAATCATTCGAGCTGGGCTTGTCAAGTCAGAGAAGTACAAGAAAGATTTATATCGTTGGAGCCGTGAAATGGGAGAAAAGAAGTGAATCACGGTATGAGCAATCCATGGCGTTGTTACTTTGGTTTTCTTTTGGAATGGGCTACAATACTGATTTGATCATGTAACTTGCTTGGACAGTTTAGGGCCTTTTCCAAGCTGTCACCCCAGTCATTGGTTGGCAATACTCCGAGCGCTTACGCCTTCAACTCGAGTTACGTATCCAATGCATTGAATGCTTTTCACGCGGTTTGTTTGAAGGCGTGAAGCCGTGGTTCAGTTACGTTTATAAATGAAGTGAACTTCTCCTGTGAATTCGACCTCGGGTCTTTCTGGATTGGCCCAGATATGTGGAGGAAACCGTGCAATGAGCTAAAACTCATGGCTTGAGTATGAATTCACGCAGAGATAAACCGTCTCGCCCCTCCACCGCTCAAACAATCTAACATCTACGCCATTATTGCCAGGGAAGAGCCGGGCTTGTGTGCAGACCCACGTGACGGGCGCGCGGTATATGGCGCGACGCGTCTTGTTCCCGCCCACCCATCACTTTTCTTCTTCTCAACATGCTTGAAGGTAAATTTGACGAAGCCAGTCTCCTCAAAAAAATCGTGGACTCCATAAAAGACTGCGTGAAACTTTGCAACTTCAACTGTACTGAGCATGGGATCACAGTGCAGGCGGTGGACGACTCCAGGGTGTTGTTGGTGTCTCTTTTAGTGGGGCTGTCAGCCTTTTCCGCCTACAGATGTGACCGGGACATCACGTTGGGCATTGATTTGGAATCGTTTTCCAAGATCATCAAATGTGGAAACAACGAGGACTATTTGACGATTTTGGCCGAGGACTCGCCGGATAATGTCATGACCATTTTCGAGGACAAGAAAAGAGAGCGTGTTTCTGAGTACTCGTTGAAGTTGATGGATATCGACTCGGAGTTTTTGAGAATTGACGACATGGAGTACGACTCTGTGATAAACATGCCCAGCGGGGAGTTCTCCAAGATTGTGCGAGATTTGAAGAGCTTGAGTGAGTCGCTCAATATCATCGTGACCAAAGATTCCGTGAAATTCAGTGCTGAAGGCGAATCCGGAAACGGATCCGTAGTGTTGAAACCTTACACGGACTTGGACCACCCGGAAGAATCAGTGTCGGTGAATTTAGAGAACGCCGTGGACTTGACCTTTGGCTTGAAGTACTTGAACGACATCATCAAGGCTACAGCGTTGGCCGGATCCATCACTATCAAGTTGGCTGACAAAACACCTGCGTTGTTTGAGTACAAGTTGGATGCTGGAGGGTACTTGAGGTTCTATTTGGCACCCAAGTTCGACGAGGAGGATTGAGGGACTTGGAGGTAGAGCGCCGTCCATAATCGATCAGGATATCTAGCAGTACGCATGGAACCGCAGCCATTTCAGTTTAGCATCTATCAAATACACCATAGCCGTGTCCCGATTGGCTGTAGCAACTGGAGCCTGTCCTGTGGCCTGCTCAACGAAGTTCTCCGACCGCCGAAACTGCGCAGCAACAACTTTTCGACTGCAGCTTATATCCAGAGGTGTTGAAGTCTGAAATGTGCAAATCTGCAAGTGTGCTGCAGCGACGTCACCGGATGGATGCAGCCCTGCGGGAAGCCACCGGATTGAGGACTGAAACACATTTTATTTCCCCGATGCAGCTGGAACAAGCGCAGGCCCAAACGTGGTCCACTCTTGGTTGCAGAGGAGGAGACACAATGCATGCATGCCATGCATGTATGTTGACAATTCTGAGTATTTGTATGGAATCGTGTTTCAGGAATTTCCGTGGCGGATACGAGAGGGCTGGAGCTGGAGGGTTCAAGTAAGCGAATCCCGTTCTTGTTTGAGGGGACCCAAGAGGTTATTTTGAAGATTCTAAGATAAGTAGATACAACGGAGAGAACATATGATGGCTGAGAAGGCAACTGATGCTATTTAGTTGAGGAAACTATTATTGTATTGGACCACAAGTGTAAATTACCCAAGTGTATACGTTACGCTCAACAAGAACAGCAGAAGCAACTGCATGCACCGCCAGCCTGACCAGTGCTGCACTGATTCACTCAGGATTCAAAGTATCTCGTCAGACCCCTTGAGCAACTGGAGTAGTTTTCTGGCCCTAACCTCGTAGTAGGGCCCAGAATACTCTCAAACGTCCAACTCGCTTCTGATGGTCAAAACCACAGATTTCCGGGCCTGTGAATAGAAACTCTGTCGACTCAATCTTTTCGGCGTCTTCAGATTGCCCTTCCGAAGCAATATCCATAAACAAGCTTATTAAATCTTGAATGGAATCTGTGGCCCTTTGAACACCAATGGGGTTTTCATATCCTTCTGTTGTTATGGACCAAGGCTAGCAAACACTGGCTGAAATTTATTGCCCGGTGGCCATCATATATTGACACGGGCTGTCAAATAACGCATAAGTAAAAACAATTCATAACTAAAAACAATTCATAACTAAAAACAATTCATAACTAAAAACAATTCATAACTAAAAACAACACATAACTAAAAACAACACATAACTAAAAACAACACATAACTAAAAACAACACATAACTAAAAACAACACATAAGTAAAAACAACACATAACTAAAAACAACACATAACTAAAAACAACACATAACTAAAAACAACACATAACTAAAAACAACACATAACTAAATAACGACTTGGGTTAAGCTTGTGCCATAGTTGCAAAGACTCCATGTACAACCTCAACATCTGACCATTATCAACTAGGTCGTAGGCATTGACGATTCCAGGACAGTTCATCTGTGTTCACGCTTGTCAAAGGTACCTCTCTAGTGATAGTTGCTAGGACTTGTAATGACGTTCCTTCCATGATTTTATGTAGTGCCAGCTCAAGTTGCCTTGCAAGATATGCCAACATTCACCGCGCTTGAAGATGTATCAGCCAACCTAAATCGACAATAAGTATAAACGTTTTTTGAAAGGAGCCAACTATTCAGAAAGCCCTCAGTTCTTGAAGATGTTCTCTAAGAATATGTGATCTTCAGACGCTCGAAAAAATTGGGGGCCCTTCACGATGAGTCTCGACAGCTTCAAAAGCACCTACATACGGGACAAGCGTTTTGCTATCTTACATTGCTAAAAAATTGGCTCTGCCTCTCCAACTGGTCACTTTCACTACTTACTCATCCAACAGAAGTCTAAATAATCTACTCAGGAAAAAGATAACGACCACTCCGGCATGTTAGTTCATTGCGGCTTGAAACTCAAGCATTGTTTCTGAGCCCATGTAAGTTTGCGGTGCTAGACTGTTCCCTTGGAACGCAATGATACTCCGGATTTATTTCTGGGCTTAAAATAGCCGCTCTTTGTACAGAATATGTACCATCCAGCGCGGGTGCATTTTTTGTCCGGTACTGATCCTGCAAGGTCATTCTCATCCCTGACTAACGTTTGTTTAGGTAAATTCACCATGTATACAGTCCGTATCGAAGAGCGGTGCCGGACCCCCTTTACTTGATTCTAGCGTGGCCGCGCTGTGGGGGGCTTTGAAAGTGTATGATTTACGTTTCGTTGGGCAAGTGTGCAGCCTATGTCTGGTGGTAAGCATTGTATGCCGGCTGTGGCTAGGCATTGACATCTCATCGTGGCAGAATGACCGCAAGGACCTAATGCTTTGGCCATAAGTGTCGTGATTTTGCATTGCGCTACGTGAAGGACTCTCGCTGCTCGGACAATAGAAAGCCGCGGCTTCTGCATCTGCTAGCGTTGACGACTGCCTTAGAACTAGTATGGTATGTTGATGCATTACTCTATCATCTCTGTATCTGCATCTGTATCTGTATCTGCATCTCTATATCTCTGTATCTGCATCTGTATCTGTATCTGCATCTCTATATCTCTGTATCTATATCTGTATCCGTATCCGTATCTGCATCTCTATATCTCTGTATCTATATCCGTTTCTGTATCTCTATACCTCTCACCCTACTGAGTGTATTGAGCGTGACCAATCCCTGGTGCCTCGGGCAGGGAAAGGTTTGATTTCAGACTTACCAATTGGGGGCCTTCATTGGTAGCGCCGGTGGTCTAATATCGTACCCGCCTTGCATGCCAATTTATCTCCCATCGATCTTGAAACTCATAAAGCTGTTCGCAATCGAAAAACGGGCAGAGTGAAAACTTTGCCTACCATTTGTTTCAACTGCATGAAGTAACTTTAAATGTGGCAGCTCTTGTCTCAATTCTTTCTTTACCGCTGTCCTATATCCACCCTGTGACTGACGCAGTTGTTGAGCCTGAACGCCTATCTGCACATGTTCTGGGGGTGGGCATCATTGGTCTCCCAACGACTCTGATATAGTGACGACCGGTCCATCATCCCAGCCATGTCTATCTCTATCTGTCTTTATACTAGGATCTCGCTGAAGGACCATTTTGTACTTGAGTCTGCTCAACTTACTCCAGATTCCTCAACTTTTTGGGTTGGTCAACTTCATCACTTACTCTTTCCGGCTGCTAGTACAACACTTGACAACCTGGACTATTGGTTCATCTGCTCACTGTACATCTGGACAATGCGAGTCGTCTCGTCCGGCACTCTTCCGATTCGTGTTATTTTTTTTCCTGGATCTGAGTCCACCAGCACTCGACAGGCAACTTCCCGTATGTTTATTTTCCTGTCGGTTCAACAACTGGACTCCGAGATCAAGGTGCGGTGTCTCTTTGTTCAACACCAGCAATGGATCGAGTGCATGCCGAAGTTAAATCAAACCTTTTCATCAGCCTCGCATCATGGTCTCCGCATTGTACAAACTACATATCCCGGCAGATAAGTATCACCAAAAATCCGCAGGGAGTACTTTGCTTCATTTTCTGACTATGCTTTAGGCTGTACTCATTTTGTACTTCGGATTATGACTCGCTCGAACCATCCACCGGCAATTCCGCTAGACCAGCACCCCCGTTTGGAAGTAGATGATACGAATGCCTACATCAATTCTGGACTATTCAAACGCACCCAACTTCTATCAAACACCATCGGGATATGCGCTACCCTAGCAGCACCGTACTTTCCTATTGATGCCCACACATTACTCATGTGATTATGACAGTACTTCGTAGACTCCATCTTGACGGAGACTGGGCCCAGTTTTGTCCCAGCATACGCATGCGAAGTACATCAATTGCGGTGCAACGCTCTGCAAGCGTTTGATCTCCCTGAGCTCTCCCCATGCTATCCATCAGCGAATTCTATGTTACTATCTTGATGGTTGGGATGTACTGGCGAATCTGTTACGTGATTTAAGCTTCATGAAGAGGACCTGGTGTTTCAACATGAAGACTCGCTGTCCTGCATGATCGTCGTCAATAAAAGGATACGTGGCACTCTACAAATTGCACGCGTGTATGTTAGGTACAGGCAGACGAAAACCACCGCCTCATCATGCAATATTAGACAATAGTGAGCTAATGCTCAACCCTGACCCACGCCGCCAGGAATCAACAAGATGTAAGCCACACAGCCTCGTGCACCAACACGCGCTCAATACAGGTGGGGCGATGTCGCTCGCATGAGAGAACGGAGTACATCAAAGGACGCGACCTTAGCATAGGCACTGAATGCAGGAATTTGATATGAATCAATCCGTAAAGTCTCTGCTTTCTTGAAGCAGTTGTTGATGTCCCGTGACATTACGGTCCGTGTACACGCACATGTGGGAGGCAATGCGAACCAACATGCTTGTACGACACCGCGGATGTACTGGTGGGGTGGAGGATGGGGGAATTTCTAATCGGAACATCAGGTGCGCACGAGTCATTCCGGCCCATGACGGAGGCCGGCATTTGGCCCTTCTTCGTGGCATCGAGCCCAAAGAACATCCCCAAACACTGGCCGATGAAGAACTGGAGCCGGTTCGTATTTTTGGCGCACGTGATTCGCGCTCTGTCCGTTTCCATGTCCGCTCGGTGGGGGTGTGGTAAATGCATGTGTCAGTTGCGTTGCACTGTGAATGAGCCAATACAGATGGAAACTCCTTCGGCACCACTGCTACCGCCCAGAAAGCCGAAAGATGCGTGACCCCAGCAACATGGGACGTGCATGCACTTGTTTCAGACGCTGGTGAGATGAATGGGCGGACATAGCCCTTGCGGGAAATGTGATTCAAGCAAATGCTTCTTCATTTGCATCCGGGACGGAAAATTCCAAGTCCGAACTTTCGGAGTTACTCTGTACTTCATTATAGTGTTGTTGTGCATATGCGGGATGGGCGCTCGCCTACGTATAAGGATCCTTGTGCAGTCCCATAAGCCAGGAGCGCGCGGTGTTCGCGTCTAAAGTAAGGTTACTGTGCAGTCTTTGTTGATGCAGGAACCAGAAGAGCATGAGCTTTAGTGGCGTCAAGTCCCGTCGAAACACGGGACATTGTCTTCGAAATACCAGGTTTTAGCCTCATATGTTTCAGGACCTGATTTCCAAGGACTCCTGGCTGCCAGCCTCACGATTTTTCCGTTTTTTTTCTTAAATAGCCGGTCTAGACCCCTCCGCACCTGCCACCTTAAACTCCGTCCTGCAGACACATCCTTTTAGATCGCTTCGCTATTCCTGCTTCTACCACATCTCCGCTTGCACAGAACTGCCAGCTCCAGCTTCATTTGGCTGCTCGTCATGTTTGGAATTTTGTGATCTCAACTGGAAAAATACTCAGAAAAATAGGTTAAGACCTGCCTCCGCCCGCTCCGCATCCCTCCTCTTATTCCACTTGTGCCTCCCAAAACGCATACTTCTGCAGGTGTTGACGGTCTCTTTTGATGCTCAGAACACTCAAGCCACCCATTCAGAAAGTATCCTGGCCTTTAAATCTTCCGAGGATCAACTACTGGGGTAGCCTTGCGAATCTTGCGAGAAACAGTCCCACTTGTTTGAGCTTCTTCAAGTCCACGCGTCGCTGAAGAATCCATCTCTGCCGCTTTTTCAGAAGCCTTCTGCAAAGGTTGGGTCAAAATTCTGGACTTTCTTCAGTGCCTGAATTCGAAAGACACTCCATCCTTCTTTTTTCGTGGCGTATCAAGAACTACTTCGTACCCGCAAAAACCTCGAGCGTTAAGCGTGACTGTCGACCCGAGTCCACCAAGACCCAACCAAAGCAGAGCCCACCGAGTCCGGTGTCACGATAGCTGCCAGGGCTTTTGGATTTTCACTGCTTAAAGCTCTGGAAATTGAACTGGCTTTGGGAGAGAAGTTTGAACCAGCACCATTGTCGAGAGGTATCCTGACCTGTTTTCGGAGGTAACACTTGTATACTAAACAGAGATTCCCTCAGAGGCCATCGCCGTTCTTCGTTGTGAAGAGCTCCAAAAATTTCTACGACGTTGTTTATCTCCTCTCTACGACGCTGCTTGGCCCCTAGCATCCATGTCTGGACCGCCCAACCGACACAACCGACACAAACGACAGCGTTCGCTGGCCCAAAATGTCCTTTTCAACACCGGGGAAAACATTCCACACAGTAGCCCCGCATTGCATGACCCCCAATCTTATACCACGGCGTCTAGCGACGCTCCGACGTTTTCGCCTGCCCATTATTTTCCGCTAAATGCCCGGGATTCCCACGACTGGCACGATGCCACAGGAACACATGTTCAAAGCTCGACTCTAGGTGCAAGCATGGGCGCAAGCGCCGCAAATGCCGATCTTTCCCATCCGGCGTTGGATGCAAATGCCGCCGATTCCAACCCCAATGTTGCAGGCTCAAGCTTTCAACTCGCGCAGATGCATAATTCACATCTGAATCTAGAAGACATCCTCCCCGATATGGCCTTTCCCCATGAATCCGACAACCCCAAGCATCCAGGAAGCTTTGCCTTCTCCGACATGGATGTGTTTCAGAAACCAGCGCCCGGACCGCCTGCAGGGAGGCTTTCGTTCCCGGAAGCTGTTGGCCATCAGGCCTACCAGACGCCAAATATCGGGGCACTGCTTCGGCCGTTCCATACCAAAAACATTTCCATCTCTTCGCATTTGGACATGTTCTCTTTGGGGGACAGCTACGGGAAATTCGAAATGAATCAGCCCCTGCACAATAGCCCTAGTCAGGTTCCACAACAGGCGTTTACATCCAAGGCAGAAAGCACCCCAAAAAAGGAATATGTCACCCCGCCCATCGCGCCCCGCATCCCTCACTTGAATTTTCGTCCCCATGAGTACGTGCTCAGCGACCTTATTCTTCAAGGCCATCTCCCCCAGCTCCTGCTGGTGAACATGACCAACTTCCACCACTTTCTCTTGGCCATTCTCCTGGACCAACGACTCTTTCTCCTCATAGATGATTTGTACAATCTCTTGTTCTATGCGTGGACCTTTGGAGACTACTTTCATAGCACGTCCCCAGGCTCCAAGATCGACCAGTCCGTACCGACGGGCTCGGTGCCGGCAGGAATCGTGGTCATTCAGAAGGTGCTCGACATTTTCGAACACCCTGAACATTTTCAGTCGATTGGGCCCTCTGTGCAAGAGAAACTCGCATGCATCAAACCCCAGGAGCTTCTTCGCTCGTTCTTGGCGCTCAAGATCATCACCTCACTCGTGATATATGATCCCCGCCAACAGAGCCCCATTCCCAAGCCAGCTGGCTCTAAAGACTCTGGCCAACTACCCGAGCTGCACAAGAAGTCACCCGAGAAAAATGCCTTGCCTCGAATTGCCATCTACAAGATGTACTATATCATGTGCCGCAAGCTCATGCAAAAGTATGGCTCCGAAAGCATCAGCACAGAAAACAAGCAGAAGGTGATTTTGGGCAACGCCATCTTCGGCAAGCTCATCAAGTTGGTGTACCCGGATATCAAGCTGAAGCGGCTCGGTAGCCGTGGGGAGTCCAAATACAACTACCTTGGCATGCGGTGGAACGACTCGCTAGTGAGTGACGAAATGAAGTGCATGTGCGACGAGGAGATACCTGAAATCGACAGTATGTTCAATCCCATGGCTGCCCAGCACAAGGCAGATGGACCATATTTCCCTGCTTCTAACTGCGACCCGGACTTGTGGGCTGAAAAGGGCGCCAAAGGACTGTGGTTCCGATCGACAGCGAAAAAATGCATGAAGCATTTGGCAGATGCGGGCATCAAAACACTAAATCTCGAGCCTGAGTATCCCCCGATGTTTCGTCTGGACCCCGAGTGGGTGCAGTACAATATCCCCAGGGACCTCCGTCTTCTGAGCGAAAGGGAACCGGGGCCATCACTTCTTTTTTTACTAATGGCAAAAGCATTCCTGCTTTTCTGGGGAGGGTTTTTCCCCAAACAGGATCTTGCAAAGTGGATTGAAATAGTCAAGGCGCACACCGCACTCGAGTGTGACGCAACGTACCTCAAGTTTTTGAAGAAGTTGGTTGTGTTGGCGGAGTTTTTGCAGCCGGACTCGCAGGTCGAGGCGGAAATCCCGAAAGCCGCCCTCTTTTTGGTCATTTCCCGCGTCGGCACAGACTCGTTTCGGGAAAGTGTGTCACAGAGCGTGTTCCGGACGCTCCAAGCATTTCAGCTCGTGGAAACCATGCACACGGAGTTAGTGTCATCCATCACGACGTCCGTGTGCAAGGTTCCGGACCTTTTGTGGACCGAAGTCATGGCCGAGATCGTTGGCCCTACATGTAACGCGGCCCAGGTTGTCCGCATAGCGATACGGGTGTTGCACCGCGAGCTACTGGTGTGCCTATGGGCGACTGAGTTGCCAATCAGGGTCGTTGTTGAGATGTTTTCGGTGCTCACGACCATGGGCCAGAAGGCAGTGTACGACTTGAACAAGGGCCTGGCTGTGTTCAGGCCATGGAGCCTTCTAGCGTTTGCTACGCAGCAGTACATGATGGTGGTTTCGGAGATAATCTCGTTTGGCCAAAAAGCGAAAGCGTAAGCCATAAACAGCGTGAACCAAGCTAGGCCAAATGTGGTCTGAAACAAGATGAGGTCCAAAACACAATGTGGCCTGAAACAAAATATTGCATGAGTACGAGTGTAAATAGGTTTAGTGCTCAAAAAAGCTGTAACAAGTTAAAACCGTATTGACACAATTATAGAGCCAGCCCAAGCTTCCAAAAGTAAGGACTTTAGTAAAGTGGCCTCAGGACACACTTTGGGACCATGCCACATCTTTAAAGACCTTACATAGCTTAGAGGATTACACAGTATGGCGACTTTTGACTTTACAAGTACGCCTAGAAGCATATCAGCGTTCAAGTGCCAAGGCAAACAAATACATTGTACCCACTCAAAATTCTATTAGTTTGAGGACTGCCCAAGTCAGTCCTTGGCAAAATCGGTCGAATCTACTACTATCATAATTCTCTAGCCAAACTGCTTATTTGATAACGAAAACCGGGTAAAGTTAAACTTTGGAAATGAAGAGCAAGTTGAATGCAACGCTCATTTTTCCATGATAAGGAATAGTGCCATCATCAGCTTCTCAATGGTAATTTGTTTCCTAATAACTCTGGTGGAGTGTGGAAACTGCTGGTCATCTCGGCCAGGATTCATATATGTTTCTCTCTATAGCAGAATCTCGCTGAATGACCTTTCCGTGTTCGACGCCCCTCAAACATGAGCGGGCACCGTCCCCCACTCAAAAATTCCTTTCCGGAGCTCCCGCATAAGTCGCCGAGAGCACGTAAGTGAGCTTGCATAACTGATACGTAACTTGCCTGCATACACTGCAGTTTTATCTATGCCAAATGTCCTAAACTGTATGGATGCCGCGAACCGCCTTAAGCTGTGCGTCCCCAATGCACTAGTGTACATACAGTCTCTGGATGGCATACAGGTCGTTCGTACTTGCGGCTCTCGCATCACACTTTTCAAAAGAGCCTTCTTCGACTTGCTCTAGTATATTTCACCACACTATGACGAAATAGTTACCATCAAGACCATCGAAACAGAGCGCTGTCGAGGTATTTTGTAGTTGCGATATGAGGGTATGCAGTCTTTGATAGTAATGCACCCTGCACACTACATGCTATTACATGCAAAATGTACTAGGGCTCGTACCCTTGTATCCCCTTATTGGTCACCTGACCAGAAGAGCTCTCGTTCAAGTATCTCCAATTATTGGTCACCTGACCAGAAGAGCTCTCGTTCAAGTATCTCCAATTATTGGTACCTACACGACCAGCCACTATATTAATCTGCGAAAGAAGCTTACGGAGTAGGTCCAGGCCTTTAAAGAGGTCTATGATGTAGTTATTACTATGAAGTCTTTCAGCGATGCTCTAAAGCTGTAAGATTTAAATTAGAAAAAATAGGTTCTTATCGCACATTGCTGTAGGCGACTCTCTACTCAACAAGGGCTTTACCATAAAAGATGAGGCCTATCCTCGTTTGGAAACAGCATCATATTCTCTCACCCCCCCCCCCTCAGTCTGCTTAACACTCCCTTGTCTATCGCGTCCACTCGTATAAGTAGTGCATACAATGCCTTTGCGGTACATGTTGTCCACGCACGACACATACGCGAAGTACCTCGCATCTGTACAAGCTAGGCACTCGCTGACAGCTTTGCACTCCTTTGTAGACCAGTCTCGCGTGGTATTGATACATGAAACTAGATGAGTCAACGGTTTTCGGATGTCAATATCCTTAGCCACTACTCTTTGGATTCCGACGAAATTGGTGCCCAAGTGAGTGACTGTAGAAAATTGAGGGCCATTAGAATACTTGCTATTTATAGAAACTCAGCTCGTGCTGCCCTAAGAAAAGCTAAGTATTTCCTCAATGTTTACGTGCTCAAAGTTTAAGACCTTTAGTGTATTTTTGGTTCGCCATGGTGAATTTCTGATAGCAACTGCATTTATTACAAAGTCTATTGATGTAGAAAAAGTCAAGAGGACCTGCCAGGTCTTGCAGCACAGCAGGATGTGACCAGTGGATCCAACAGAGGAGTAGTTGAAACAATTGAAGACATCGCATGAAACCCCGTAGCGCCAGTTACGCCAGTCGAATGTCATTAGTTGGGATTCATGGAAAGATATTCGGTTATGGTCAAAAGTATCCTAACGTACATCAAAAGCAATTGTGTGCTACCAACAGAGGTGGGTAATTTTGTGTTACGTTTGTAAAGAGGAGGATAATGAGTTTGCCGTATGTCCTTCTCTTCTCGATAGTATGAACACTTTACTCTATAGTATGAGGGGGCTTTCACTCTTAGTTTTGGTCTACCAAGCTTATTCGTGCACAGCCCCAAACAAACGCTTGAGAGCTGAATTTTGACTGTGCTATACTCTTTGATAAATACCTTCAAGAATAATTCAAGGTAACCCACGAAAATATTTGAAGCGCTTGATCTCATCGGTGGTAGTTAAGGTCGACAGGTTTACCGTTCCTAAAAACTGTTTCTCCCACGATTTTGCTACCGACGGCGCAACTGAATAATACAAGAATGGCTGTACCCAGTTCTGACAAATACGTATTATGAATACCGGAATTGGTGTTTGTGTGAAGATGCCTACAGATACTGACGCAGATATGGAAAACAAATCTAACCAAGCAGAACGTCTTTTGGTTTCCGATATTCTCTGATTTATCGTCAGAGTGATCATACAGCCATGCGTCTCCGATGGCGAAACCCTTTTCTTGAATTTAAGTAGCCCTATTTTTCTTCATATCAATCAAGAAAAAGTCCTCTTGGCGGAACAAAGCAGACTATCCCATGTGACATGATATTTAAAGTGTTCATTTTCACTTCCGTTTGGCCAGGAAAAGATATGGTGCATTTCTTATGCTGTCCGCTGACAGGTTTTATGGCCCAGTGTATTGCCCAAATACATGTGTTGATTGGAGGTAGTCAAAACTGCAATCTTCTGATAGCCATGAATTAAATATGGAATGAGTTTTTGAGTTGGCTCAGTCACCTAGTGTCGTCAGTTTACGAAGGTTTCTAGTGGGTGATAATACCCTTTTGGGGCCTGCATTGGAACGGTAGCATTCAATACATAGCCTGGACGGCGCTCAATAGAACGTATGCCAAGTTTCATATTCCTGGTGTTCTAGAAATATAACACACGCTTGACCTCTGTTGTAGTATCAGGCAGCAGCGTTGCAAAAGACAAAATAGTCCAGAATATTGGTCTCGATCTGCCAAAGCAGAGCACTAATTTAGAGTGCTTGAGAGTCACGTGCCCTCCGCCTAGTGCCTTCCTCGGAGCATTTTTAGCGCCCTTGTGTTTTTTTCCGTTTGAACAAATGCTTCGGCAATTCTTTATGTGGTGGCCAAAGATGCTTTTCAGCTTCAAGAGTATTGAATCTTTCAAGCTGTTTTACAGGTGTGGGTGTAGCCTCGGTAAAGCTGGTTTTGTTTAGTAAAGTTCTACCATCTACTTCGTTTTGTCTTTTCTGGGTCTCTTTCGCCCAAATTTTCCGACAACTGCTTTCTATACTCTTTAAAAGTCAACCATTTCGTGTGACCAAGGTAAAGAAAATTGTCTCTTTAGTAGTGAAGATCCACGGCTTATAGTCCGCCAGGAAGTGCGCACTGTTAGGGTCCGGCAAATCACCAACGGGCTTTAAAAGCCCCCCAAAGAGCTTTCTGACTCAGAGACGGTTTACATAAATCAAATACGTTCTCTTGTTTAAACTGACGTCGCTCGGGTTTTGAATGTAGTGTTATTTCGCTTCCAATACTGTTAGAAAAGCTGCTTGTGCAGTCGTCAGTTCACTCTGTTCACGGATCTCGAAGACACTTCTGCTCAGGGATGATCAGGATCAGTGGCTAATAATCGTGCTGGATGTGGCAAAATTGTTCCCATTCTCAAAGCAATAGGTGTCGATGATTGTGAGCGGTGCCTGTTCAGCTTGTCGTTTATGGACTGCCACCTTCGTCTGGTCAAGTCAGCCAAGCCTCAATTATTATGTAAGCGTTTTATTCATAGCTTTACTCTAGGCTTCTTGAATTCTCACCTTTGGACCACCAGAGCACGGGCTATTTCCGGCAGTAGTAGACTCTTTGACCATGAGAATGCATTCTCAGGCACCGATTTTGGAATTTCCTCGGTACAGACACGGCCCCAGTCTCACTTTATCTTCACATGACTGATTCATGTCAAGTACCGAGACAACGGCGTGGAGACGTCAAGATGAGATTTAAAAAGAGGCACCAGGGAGGTGTCAAGGCAAGCCACTAGACTTAAGCAGGCTACTCACACGTGGAGCCAGCGGCTAGTAATATATTCATGACCCCAAAACAATACAAGTTACCTAGCAAGCCGTGGAACGACGCCTTTACTCTGCGTCGGATCGCCAATGGTCGAACTGTTTTGGCACCCAGCGCGGAATTTGCAACCCGAAAGCCCAAAGTGGCTGCGAACGGTCCTGCACCCGCACCAACCTTCCTAAAACGCCGCTATCTCGCATCACGTATAAATAACACGCGACCTCCGGGCGCAAGCGCTTGATCCGCCACATTTGCCCATAGTACGCTGCACACTTTAGAGCTCTGCATCGCCAATTTCTTGAAATTTAATCCTGTTCGCTTCCCCCAGGACTGTTTGAAATACTAGCCGACAAAACTCACTTGTCAAATTGTCTGGAGTCCTCTAAGGAACGGTCTGAACGTCACTAAACATCCCGCCGGAGCCCTGAAGTAGCAGAGCAAGTGACTCTACTAGCGAACTGATCATTGGAAAATTCTTCATGGTCGCTGATCACAATACAAACCTGTGAACATCGAGATAAAGATTAGACGCTGATTCTTTAAATTCAGCTATAATCACCGACCAAGGGTTTCAAGACGCTGAAGCTCGAAATTCTAGCTCCGTCAAATCTTCCATCATGTCGCATAGTGTGATTATTATCGGCGCGGGCATGGCTGGTATTTCTGCAGCCAGCCACCTTCACAAGGCGGGTATCACAGACACAGTTGTTTTGGAGCTGAGGAGTCGGCTTGGTGGGCGCTTGGTTTCGAAAAAGGCCACTCTCGACCAATCCGTCAGCTACGATTTCGGCGCGTCGTGGTTCCATGATGCGCTCAAGAACCCCCTCTTCGAGAAAGCAAAACGGCTCAAAAACGTCGATTATTTTTTTGACGATGGTCGCCACTGCTACCTCTCGAAGCTCAGCAAGAATATCGAGGAGTACAAGTTCGACAACGTGGTCAAAGAAATTGCCACGTTTGCTGCCTTGTACTTTGCAGACCACCCAGGCGCCCCCGATGTCAGTGTGGAAGACATGTGCCACATGTATGTGGAGGCCCAGCGTGAGCATCTTCTGGCAGACGAAGCTGCTTATGCACCTCAAGTGATACGGCTCTGGGTTGAGCTTTGGGACGGTATTTCGTGGACCGAGGCTTCGGCAAAGCACCAATTCGTATACGGAGACGACCATTTGGGCCGCAACGCATACGTCAAAAACGGCTTCGAAACCGTTTTCAACAACGAGCTCCACGAACTTCCCGTACATTACCGACAGCTGAACATCCACATCGACACGCATGTGACCCACGTGCACCGGGACCACCAGGGCGTCACTGTGCACACGAATAAAGGAACCTTTCATGCTCGCTACATGGTGTGCACCGTCCCCGCCAGCCTCCTCTGTATCAGCGACCGCTCGGATCCCTGCTACATTCAGTGGACGCCTCCATTGCCTGCGCACATCACCTCCCTTTACACGGAGTGTGAGTATGGGTCACTCGGAAAGGTTATTTTTGAGTTCGATACATGCTTCTGGCCACGTGAGACCGAGCGTTTCTACGTGTTGGCGCAACCGCTGGCCAAGGGCACAGAGGCTTGGGCGCATCCAACCATTATTATCAATTACGAGGCCATGAGCAATGTGCCATCTTTAGTGCTTCTCACGCAAAGCCCGCTTTCCAAAGCCATCGAGCTTATGACCAGAGACCAGATCTGGTCGATGTTTGAGCCTGTGGTGAGGCAGATTGCCTCTTCTCCAGTCAAAAAGCCTTTTAACATTATGCGTACCGAGTGGAACAGCGACATTTTGGTGCGTGGCTCATACTCTGCCGGTAGGTTGGGGTACTCAGACACAAGAGGCTTTTGCGAGAGTTTGGCAGAGGGAGCGGGCAGAGTCCGGTTTGCTGGCGCTGAGACAATGGCTGGCTCGTCAAACGGCTGTGCACATGGCGCGTGGTACAGTGGCAGAAGAGAAGCCCAGCACATTATTTCCAGAGAAGGCCAATCGAAGATCTAAGGCACCCAACGCATTGCCTACACGTATGGCTAGCCAATTTCCAAGGCGCCATTGAAAAAGAACGCATTCCCTATGGTGCGATACCAAACTGCACAAGCCTCGATTTGCACGTCAATGTCGTGGTCTTCAAATTGTTTTGGAGTGAGCTCGAGTCTTTGGGGCTCCAGTCGTTGGAGTCGGCGAGGCCAATGCCTTGAAACGGTTCGGGGAACGTTTGATTGGTGCAATTGATGCAAGGAAAGAGAAATGAAAATTTGTAAGGCCGGTTTGGCGGCCTTATAGAGAGATGGAGATATGCGTACTCAGATGTGCATACTCGTGGATTTTGTTACAATAGTCTTGAACTTGGTAAAAGGATCCGGTCATTCAGACAATTGGTATATGGCTTTGTTTAAGCATCCCAAAGCCACCAGCTGCTGGATTATGGCTGAACGGCTCTAAGTCAGAATCCATGTAGAAGTGACGATACAAGATTTGGCAAGCGCCAAGGCCATCTGACGAATGATTCTGGGATGGAAGTGAAGCACCTGATATTTTCTATTATATGTGAATGGGTGTAGTAGACGACAGTGAGAGCTCCTGGTACTGTATGGGAGAGGGACCTTGCGGTTGATCCATTGAGGACTCCGAAGTTCGTAGATTTCTAGAGAAAGTCCGAGATCTATTGAGAAAGTCCGAGATCTATTGAGATGGTGAGAAACTGCTACTACTGTTCTTATGGGGCAGTGGTGGAAGGTTCGGGTAGGTCGTGCGGAGACCAAGAGGGATGGGACACAATCAATCGTTTCTGCCTATCCAGCTTATCGCACCCTTCTTTTCTGGAACAGTGGCGATTCAACGAGCTCAACACTTGCGGGGACTAAGTGCTGGCTACCTCGCCAGAGTATCGAAAGTAGACCCGATACATCACTATAGATGACCCCTCGACCCCGGTCCACTGGAGCCCACTGAAATGCGTCTCGTCCTAATCAAGCACTCTGCACTGTTTCCGATCATAAGTGTAGGACTCCAACACTGTGGACAGATGTCCATCTGTCCACAGTCAATGGCGCGGCCCCAGAAACGACGCGGATTCCTCTAGTCTGTTCACGCGCGAAGCCATGTGCGACTCTTGACACACTTATACTACACTCTCCAGAAATGTAGTAGATGTTATGCTGCTGCTGCTGTTTCCCTAAGTGCAGTTCTCACATGCAAGTGAGGTTCCCGTGTATCAGTTTAGGGGCCGAGTCAAGAGAAGGCACTACGCTACATGGATGTCTTGAATGTCTAATAGGTGGGCAAAATGCTCAGATAATTTTTGGTGCACATCACAAGAATACCAGAGTCTCTTTTCATTTGGAGATGCCTTTCTTGGCTCAAGATTGTGACTACTTCCTCGGTTCAACGGCTCGCGCGGTCTAAACACCTGCGCTAAACACCTGCGCTAAATATCTGCGCTAAATACTGCGCTAAATACTGCGCTAAATACCTGCGCTAAATACCTGCGCTAAATACCTGCGCTTAATACCTGCGGCCTCGCGGTTCTCAGATGTGACTTCAAGACGTTGAACGTTCCTTCCCTACTGTGCAGCTGAATCCCCAGTTCGCCGGCCATGCTTCCTCCATCTCCCTCCAAAGACAAGCGCAGCACGTTCCAGGCCCAAATGCCTACCCGCGCCCGGCGGGCGTGTTTCCTGTACACACTCCAGCTCCATCATCTCCGCCTGCGCATGGCGCTGACTCCTGGCCGACTCCACTTGGCCGACTCCACTTGGCCGACTCCACTTGGCCGACTCCACTTGGCCGACTCCCCATGGCCAACCCCAACGCAAAATCTTCGCAGCGCCCAGGCACCCCGAACACCGACCAGATTGTCCACCGCACGGTCCGCAATTACCAGCTCACATCCCGGAGTAAGAAGTTTTGGCGGCTCAGGCCACACAATGAGACAAAGATCGCCCATGCCATCAGGAAGAAAGGCCAGCAAGACGAGCTCGCCCTAGTGGCGCAGAAGCAAAGCTACTACACTGACAAGCTCCACGACTTACTAAATCGGGCGGCCGAAGAGCGTGACCCGCGTCTCATCCAAGACCAGCAAGAGGCGGACTGGTTCATCCGGAAACACGTGGTTTCAGACCCGCAGAAGTTGAAGTTGGTGGAGTTTCAGGTGTGGAAGCAGCAGCAGTTCCACGCCGAGTTCAGCCGCGAGCTGAGCACTGCTGAGCCGCCCAATTTGGGTTTGGTCAAGCTCCGGGCGGTCAACTTGGATGCCGAGAAGCGCCGCCAAACGGCGTCTCAAGAGCTTTACTTGAAGTATGCTCAACAGCAGCGTCTGTTGGCGAAGGAATGTGAGGACCAGTTGAGAGACCTCGAAGTGCCGTTTTTCACCGGGCCGGCGCTGTCGGAAGATAAGCAGTTTGTGTTGGATCTTTTGTTCAAATGGGTCGACAAGAAGGCGAAACCTGGCGAGTAATGTCGAGACTGTCCTGATTGTAGGTGAAACTTGTAAATTGTGTTGGGGGTGAATTCTTTTTTGTGAATCACAGCAAATTTACTTAAAAGTCCCGCTGGGCATTGTTGACTGTACTATTGTGTTCTCTGCGGAGTGAACGGTTGATTGATGACGTGGCTTTCGATGTCTTTGAATGGCTTTGACTTTTACTTTGAATGTTATCTTATTGGGCCTACACCCCTCGTGAGAACCATCTCAGTGGAAGCAGTGAAAGATCACTTCCATTTATGAAATCTTTACATAGCATTGTGGGTATTGTCATATTTCCGAGCCCAAGATTCGGATCTTCATGATTGTTGTTAGTACCGAAAAGGATGAGATGTGCTCATCTGTAAATGCAGTCGACATCTCGCCCCATTGGTGGGCAGACATCGCCTGTTCATGTTTGTGTAGCTATTGTGATCTTACTTCCCGTCGCCTGGATAAACCATCAATCATATACGTTGCAGTAGATTTCATTCTTGACTGAATTAGTCACTTCAAGAAGTTATGTCGGTGATGTGGGTTTGCGTCCTGGAAGTCAGGACAGTTTGACATAAAAGCAGCCCGAGAAACAGGTACAAAATCCCCAGCTTCTCCCTGCAAGATTCTACCTTCACCTCGTTCTAACTGTATAGTCATTGCCAGACTGGGTTATGTAGCGGACCCACGGGTAACTTTGGTACTGTAACTTGGGCTCATTGATACGCAAGTAGCGCACTTGGATTCCAGAAGTCGTGAAGTACGGTATGGAAAAGTTCACCTTTATGGGGATCTTGGGCATTAGGGAATCTTCGTCCACCACTGCAGGCAAGCCCAACTCCGCCTTCATGTGGTACTGCTTTCCGCCCGGGAATGTCTTCAATTTCCATACCAAGCAGGACTTTTCTGGGATCCATTTGACGGAGCCGTACTCTGGGGTGAATTTAGGCGTGTCTGCATCCTCAGGGATGGGAATCACCACCTCCACGTTATTTGCGGTGGACTTCTTTTTGATTTGCGCCTTCACCAGACACAAAATCTCCACCCTGGAGTGCTTGTGTACCACAGTCTTGCACTTGACGAGAATCAATGGTTTCATCAAGAATTGTGCCGACAGCAATCGATAAGACATCACGGTAAACTCACCATCGGGTGGAATGAAGGTGATGATGCGCTCATTCTCAAATTTAGACAACCGGACGCACTGGTGGAACTTGATGTCCTCCATCTCGATCTTCTTTGCCGAGCCGCTGGATTCGGTGGAGACGCTATCTTCGTCAGCATCTGCGTGCAGCGTGAATATGCCTTTGTCGTTAAGCCCGAGCCGAAGGTCGGGCATGCCGCTGAGTTTCAGCTTCATCTTCACCTCACCCAAGATCTCAGAGTTCAACACCTGTCCCTTGGCATTGATGAGCATATTTATCGACTCCACCACGTCCAAAAATGCCTCGTTCTTCTTATAGCTGATGCCGTCCTTCCGCCAGCTCACGGCGTTGGTCACGGCGTTGGGGGGCTGCACTATGCGCAGTGCTGTCTTGCGGATCAACTTATAGTAGTCCTGAGTTATGTACTCCTTTAATATTTTGGTGTCAGTTGTCTGAGGAACGCCAAAGTCCATCATTTCGTCTAGCAACTCGTAGGTGATGACGAAATTGTCTCGAATAGACTCCTCCTCCAAGGACTTGAAGTACTGCGCCAATACCTCGATGACCTTGGACAAGAACACGATGATAGCCATGATGTTTTCGTTCTTTCGGGTTAAGGCGCACACGTAGAGGTTGTTGTGACTGATGAACACGTAGTTGATCCCCTTGTGGTTGATGAAGGGCCTGTAGAGAGCATCATCTTGCTCCAAATCGAGAAGAAGGAGCGGGAACGCTTCTATGGCAGAACTAGGGAGGTCCCCTTTGTAGTCCCGCAGGAGAAGCGGTTTTCCTTTGATGTCTAGGAAGTGCACTTGGCTGGCCATTGATAGTAGGGCTTGGTGAGCGTGCTGAGTTGGCGAGTAGTGCGAGGTGTGTGCAGGATTTGGTTTCTGGTCACCTTTTGAGTGGGACAGTGGGGACAGTGGGGACAGTGGTGACACCTTGAGTGGGACCTTTTGGTGGAGACGGCCACTCAGGCCAGAAATGGTGTCTTCCAAGTACTACATACAGCTGAGAATCAGATCTCTCATATGCAATGGATTATGGGCATGGGAAGAAGAGCAAACCAGCCCTTTACATGCAGGCTCTATTTTCCCACGGTTTTGGGCCATCCCTGAAGCACAAGGACGAAGAACACCCTGAAAATCAGGCCAAGAAGATTCTAATCCCGCATTCTATCTCTATGGGGAGTTTTGTAGCATCTTGCCGGAGCCCTGATTTTTGTAGCTGCTTTTTCTTTTTTGAAATTGAGCATCCTGACGTTTCGCACTGGATTCGCTGACTGTGAGATTTTCAAGAATGACTAGCCCAGTTATTGGCCCGCTGAATGTGCCTTTTAATTTGGGCGGCCTTTAGTTTGGACAGTCTTTAATCTGCATAGCCTTTAGGCAACACGTGTGTGGCTAAAATTAACTAGTTACTTCTTTTGACGCATGGCTGGTGCATGAGCTATGAAACTTAGCCAAAAGGGAGACCAGTTCTTTGTATCAGTGCAGCATCAAGGCACGGGCTTTAGAGGAAAAACATCAACAAAACAGGAGTAGAGCGGGATCCAAAAGGGCCAAGGGATTTCATTGTTCAAGCCCAAATGCATTTTAAAGTCAAATCAATCCCCACAAATATGGAGCCATTTAATTGGTTACAATCATTTCGTTCAGGCATATACTACATCAAAACAAACCAGCCGAACTCATCTGATATTTATCATGAGAGGCTTCATTGTGAACTCTATACATACTCTACAACGCATGTATTAGTGATATCTCCGAGCGACGTGAATAAATAGTAGTTCATTTCAGAAACCACAAATGAGACACTTATGGCCAAGACACTACCTAGATAAGTCTAAGCCAGGCTATATGGCTACATGTGACAACGCAGCGAGGATTTCGGAACCTCAGGACTGAATACAAGGCACCGGAAATCCCGGCCTGCCAAGCATGAGATTTTTTTTGCATTTTTTTTGCATTTTCTTTGTTTGCCATGATTTTGCATTTTCTTTGTTTGCCATGATTTTGCATTGTTTTTCTTGTGAGCGCTCGTCGCATCCATCACACATGAATAGTAGCGGTTTTCCAGCTGGAGATGCCAGATTCGCGACGAATTTCTCGGCACGCCAGTGTGCGCCATAGCCTGGTTGGTGCACTGCCGCACGGGGAGCGCCTCGGGGTGGACCACGGCCGCAACACGCCTGGACATTGTGTATACCCTAATCGACGGCAGGCGCCGTGGGTTTGGGTGGGGCACGTCCAAAACACCAGCGCAAACGGTGCACACGGGGCTTCTACACAGGTCATTTCCTCGAGCGTGTGTGCACCACCCCTCGAGCCCAGGGCCCGGCTGGCCTCGCGTCAACCGAGTGCCGTTTTCGAGAGCGCCGTCCTGCATAGCCTCCACCAAGAAAAAAAAGAAAACTCCAAGCCCGCTCCGCCTCTCAAGAAATGTGCATTTCTCTAGCCACACGGGACCGCAGGCTTGGCTGTCTCGCCCCTCGCCTGCACCAATAGGCCTCGTGCCGCAGTGTGCATGTCTTGCAAGACACGTTTGTCCTGGCAGAGGAGGTTTTCCGCGCCCGTCCCGCCGTCCGGAAATGGCCTTTGTACTAAGTTCTGCGACTGCACATGGCAACCGCAAGCAACCGCTCCTTCATTGTTGAAGCTTAGTTCACGCTCCATTCTTGTCGCCTGGACGTGCCAGATTCAATGCGTGGCTAGTTCACCTTCCGTACCCGGCTGAGACAAGCCACGCTGCGACCCCGCGAACAAAAATATCCCGAATCGTAAACACTGCTCCTGCACACCATGCAGCCTTAGCAGCACAAGCCTCCACTTGCTGCAAGCGTAGCACCCAAGAAAAGCCCCAGTTTTCCTGCCCCTTACCTATAAAGCCTCAGCCGCTCCATCTCCATTTTGTTCCAGGTCAATTTCTCTTTCGGGCCTTATATTCTGTGACCCGCTTCCTAGTGTGCTCTGTATATCAGATACTTTCCATCTTTCTGATATCTTGTTTCACCCCTTGAGGTCTTGTCTATCCGGGTTAGTTTGCCTCCGATCGGATAATCCTTATTATTTCCAAGATCCCTAATTCTTGTCCTCCATACAGGTTCCTTTCACCTGATTTGCAAGTCCCAGGAGCTGTTCACTTCCGAGATGCTTTTTTTGTTGCTTCTTGTCCCGCTTGCCATGGCAGCGCTCTCGCCCATCGAGACTAAAGGCAATGCATTCTTCGTCAAAGACACAAACGAGCGGTTCTACATGCGTGGGCTCGATTACCAGCCCGGCGGCTCGTCCAAACTCTTCGACCCGCTTGCTGACAAATCCACGTGTGAGCGTGACATCGAGTACTTCAAAGAGCTTGGCATCAACACCATCCGTGTTTACTCCATCGACAACACTGCAGACCACGACGACTGTATGAAGGCTTTGGATGATGCCGGAATCTACTTGATTTTGGACACAAACGTGCCCCAGGCGCTGATTGCCCGTGATAAGGGCGCTGAGTGCTCCTACAACACCATGTACTTGACCGAGGTGTTTGCAACCGTGAAGATGATGTCGAAATACGACAACACCTTGGGCTTTTTCGCCGCCAACGAGGTGATCAACGATGGAGACACCACTCCTGCGGCCACCTATGTTAAGGCAGTGGTGCGTGACATCAAGACTTTTCAGAAAAACAATGACTTGAGACGAATCCCCGTGGGTTACTCTGCAGCTGACGTGGAGGAGAACCGACTTGAAAGCGCGCTCTTCTTTAACTGTGGCGATGATGACATGGCTCGTGTGGACATGTATGGATTCAACGACTACTCGTGGTGCGGCAGCTCGTCTTTCACTAGGTCCGGATACGACAAAAAGGTGGAGAGCTACTCCAACTACTCGATTCCCATTTTTTTCTCGGAGTTTGGTTGCAACAAGGTGTCGCCAAGACCCTTCACGGAAATTCAATCCATCTTTTCTGAGAAAATGACCCATGTCTTCTCGGGGGGTCTTGTGTACGAGTATTCTCAAGAAGACAATGAGTATGGGTTGGTGGAAATCTCTCTGGATGGCAAGTCGGTCAAGACCAACGAAGACTTCGACAACTTGAAGCAGCAGTTTTCTGACGTAGCCAACCCCAGTGGCGACGGCGATTACCAGGAAGACTTACCCCACAATTCTTGCCCTCCAAAAAGCTCAACATGGGAGGCTTCGAACGATATTCCAGACACGCCAAAGGGTGCTTTGAAGTTCATCAGGGGTTCGCAAGATCCCAAGGGATCTGGTTTCAAGGCCAACACCCAATGGGCCTGTGTGGCGCGAGGAAATGATGATGACAGCAACGATTCTAGCAGCGGTTCCTCCGGGTCTTCTGGGTCTTCTGGGTCCTCTGGGTCTTCTGGGTCCTCTGGGTCCTCTGGGTCTGGTTCTACTTCTTCTGGATCCGGAAGTGGAAGTGGTTCGTCCACTGACGCGGCAAGAAGTTCGTCCTCATCGTCCACCAGGGGCAACGATGCCAGTGGCACTGCGTCGACTTCTTTCTCTGTTGTTCTTATGTCACTCATTTTTGCAGTGATTGTGTAGAAGTAGAATTATATTTAATATAGTTTGCAACAGGGATATGGTTATTTAAGATGGATAACGCTCTAGCTAGCAGGTGGTCGCATGAAAGGCCCACTTTAGGAGAAACTCGTGGTGTCGAAACCACCGCTCAATCTAGAAACCACTGCAAGTACACAAATGAATAGATGTGGCAATTATAATTCAGCTGAACTATTCAAGAAGTCACGCAAGTCATTTCCATAAAAGTGGCCAGACCCAATAGCGACCAATGTGCCCGACGATCATGGCGCACACCCTACTGTTGTAAGACGAAATTAGTTGCCTTGAGAGAAAGCATCCTCGTGCGTAAACTCCTCATGCCTTTTGTTTGATGCCGTACATCATCTCCTCCTTGTTGATTAAGTGGCCAATGCTGTCAACCTCCTCCAATAAATTGTCCACATCGTAGATCCAGTTGTTCAAAAGCTCGTTGATGTTCTCGCTGTTGCTGGTCACGTGAGCGGCGCCCGCAGCGGTATCGTGTTGCAACTTGTCGAACTTAACGACACCCTGAGGGCGGTTGATCTTGGCGCAAATCATTCCCGTGTTGACCATTTCGCTCACGTAGTACTCTGCCTCCAGAGGGGTCAAGTTCAACAAGAACGATAACCGCAGCAACTGGATGAGCGAGTAGTATTTGTTGATGACCCTCAAGTTGTGCTCAATGATGCGCTTGTGGAGGCTTTTTGTGTTTTCTTCGCTGGAAAATACGGCGGATTTGGAGAAAAACGCCGTGGTGTACTCCTTGTCGATGGTATCCCGCTGGATAATTTCATCAGTCGTAAAGATGTCTAAAAGGGCCACGATTTTGGCATCCACGTTTTTCGCAAAAACAGGGTTGCGTTTGATCTTTTGCATTAAGTCGGACTGCAAATTGTCAAACGGCGACAAGATGATGTTGTAAATGATCAGCACTAGCAAGTCTTTGTAGGAGGCGGCGTCCTTCTCTTGGGGAATCTCCATCAATAGCAAGGAGTTCTTGACGACGGAGATATAGTCCTTCTCGTACTCATTGATTTCTATCAAGTACCTCAAGTAAACCGCCTTGTACTCATCTGCCTTTTCGAAATTCTTCAACGTCTTGAGCAAAATCTTGCGGCTCAAAATCTTGGCCTGCAGGTAGTCGCGTTTCTTCAACGTCAACGCCATCTGCTGCAAGATGTACTCCACCTTCGTTTCGAAAGGCATCAAGGAATACGTCTCCACCTGCAAATCACACAAGATCTCCGTGGCGGAGTCCAAGTCGTTTTTCTCATTCAAGTAGATGTCTGAAAGCATTCTCAGAACTGTGGCTCGCTCAACCTCCACAAAGATCTTCTTGTCTGTGATGGTCCGAATGGTCTCAATCAACTGGATTTTGGTCTTCAACTGCGACTCCACCGAATTCTGTAACTTGTCTAAGCTGCTGATCACATGCTGCACCATCACCTGGATGGATGTTTTCAATTGGCCATGTTTCTTGGAAAGCGTGGTGATCAATTCGTTGAGTTGCTGCCAGTCGTCGTGGGCAACTAAGAGCTCAACGATCTTGGCCAAAACCCGCTTGCTCAGGGGCAAATCAGACGATTGCCGGATCTGCTTCTCGAGCACCAAGTACCGGTCGAGGGCATCGGAGTAGTTGGGCAATTTCTCGATGAGGGGTATCTGCTCGTCGAGAGTGGCAGAGAAATCCTTCTCTGCTTTTAAGGGGTCTTCTCTGGACATGATGTGCTTAGCGTGGTGGGTGTTAGTGGCGCGAGACCAGATGAAGATTGGGACACAAGACCCGTGCACCAGGAGTTACACCCTTGCACCAGTTTGGCGTGCGCAGCGCGTACGTTAGAATGAGACATCAGTACCCTGGAACACGTGCACGCGTATGCAGGAAAGTGATCCTGGGCTGAGACGAGTCACCTCCGATGCCAAGCATTTCTGTTGGGACAGATGATGCAGTGCTGCAGGTCGTGCATTGGTATAAATAGACAAGCAAGCAGAGGACGAGGCTGAGTCAGCGAGGCTGGTCCTTTAAGGCTCAGCCCCGTAAAATCCACAAAGTCAGGGATGAAAAGGTCGTTTAGAGAGATAATAGTGTATACAGGCACAGATAGGAGCAGGCATGACATGAACAAGGTTCCACACTCCCAGAATCATTAGGAAACTATGAGAGCACAGCTCCAGGTTGTGTGCAGAGGAGCGTTCCGTTTGAAGGCGGAAGTGGGAGTTATTAGTCCAGGAGGGGGAGTTATTAGTCCAGGAGGGGGAAGCCAAGGTTTATTTGTCTCGCGACAGAAGGTCTCTATAATCACACTCTACAGTTGCCAATGTCAAACACCAAAATATCGGAGGCGCCGGCCTGTTTTAATGCGTCCATGACATCGCCGATGCTCAGCTTCTCCACCATGGACGAAACCGCCACCCACTCTTCCGGGTCAGACGCCAGCTTCTCCAAGGCAGATATAGTAGCGGAACGGCGTCCCGGCGTAATCTTCAAAACTTGCTGCAAAATGGATCTTGGAGCATTGTAGTTGCACAAGACGTACTTCTGAGCGGCCATGATGCCCTCAAATCTCTGGTGGATTATCTGGACAATATCGGGGAACCGAGGCTTCTTCGAAGAAATCAAGTGAGCCGACGTGGTCAACACCGTACAGATCGCCTTAAGCCCCGCAGCCTTCATGGTCTCACCCGACTCCACCAAATCGACGATAGCATCGCCGACACCAAGCGCACACGAGGCCTCCACGGATCCGCCCACGTACTTGATCTTGGTGCTGCGGTGATCCTTGCCTGCTGCTGCTTCCAACAGGTGGAAGAACTGCTCCGATAGTCTTGTAAACGACGATACAATCTTCTTGCCCACCAATTGCTCGGGCTTATCGAAGCAGCCATCGGCGGGCACCTGCACCTGGAGCTTGCACTTGCCAAACTGCAAATCCAACAAGTCCAGCACCGAATCGAACATGTCAGCCTCCATGACCTGGTCCATGCCCGTGATGCCCAAGTCACAGTTACCCTCGCCAACGAAGGTGGGAATATCTGCGGCGGGCAAGAAAATCAACGCCACAGGGAGGTTTGTGGAGAGCGCAATGTCCAAGCGGTTGGATCTTCTGAATTGCACGTCGGCGCCGGCAAGCAAGGTGCAGCACTTTTCGTACAATCTTCCCTCTATGGTTAGTAAGCCGAAGGCAAGGCCCAGCTAGGAAACGGGCCCGCAGAAGAGGCCAATTCTCGGGTCGGATGACGTACTCTTGGGGACGGCAAACAAAAGGCGGTCCGGGAGGTGGTTGACTAAATCCATGGTGTGGAGCAGACCATGCGGTGGATGTGAGTCATGATACACGCGGTCGTGCGCGGTCCATCTACTGAGGCGCGAAGCTAGCCAACGCGGAAGCAAAGATTAGACACGATTGATAGAACAAGCAATAAGTTTGGGAGATGAAATGAGGGAGAACTAGCATGTCGGAGCCTGCATTCGGGCCATAACAGTCTCTGCCATTGAGATTCTTGGAGTCCACCAATTAACCTTGGAGTATTCACCAGTCAAATCACCGAAATCTTCCTCGAGGGATGTACTGGTGGGGTCTCTAGGACGCGAGAGATCGATAACCCAGCGTTTGGTGGCAGCTTTTTGGTGGAGAACTAGTTAAAAGACCAATAAGATGAGTGGACGGAATAATCAAAGAAACAGGGTTTCATAGACGGCCGGGGAAATTGTTGCTCTGGAAGTTTCCACAGTTCACACTTGGGAAACTGTATGCAGAATAAGTTATACAGGGCACTTCAACCGATTCGATCAAACCACGGCTCTTTTTGTCCATAGATTAGCCTGAGAGTGCATTCATCACTAGTGTCCAGGCTTTTGGCAAATTCCCCAAGCATGGGTGAGCACTGAGCAGGGTCGAGCAGCAAGGTGGATTGTCCGAGCCTACATGAGTGTTTCAGGGGTGTTTCACGGGTGTTTCACGGGTGTTTCACGGGTGTTTCACGGGTGTTTCACGGGTGTTTCACGGGTGTTTCACGGGTGTTTCA
>NLAK01000026.1:0-152744 GCA_002370295.1 Metschnikowia bowlesiae | reverse complement strand
GCAACCCAACATCTTCAATCAGTTCGCACAGTCCTAGTGATGGAGTTCTGGTAGGAAACTGTTTCTCTGTTTTGCTGATTTTCGTTTCCCGTTCTTTCCCCGCTCTGGAATAGTAGGGAGGGGAATTCCAGGCCTCGTCTCCCTTACCGCACACGTGACCCGTCTTAACATGGAAGGTACCGTTTCCAGGTAAAGGGTCATATTATTCTAGCCACCAGCCCACGAGAAAGCGACCGTACATGTAGTTCTAAAGGTTGGCATACCCCGTTTGGGCCACAGCACTTTCCTCAACAGTGCTCAGATCCAATAAGTTCCTCTTAGACTCGTGGTCGTCCATAAAAAGAGGGGCCAAACGTGGCCCATGGCTGACAGCCATTTCCTACTTCGGCTACATCAGCCGACTTATCCGACGTGACAGAGTGCAGTCTCTTTTGTAGACTCATTGAAGCCTCCAGGGACAAAATCTCCAACAAAAACTCCAACAAAAACTTTCTGCGACTTTACGCGTGAAGCTGGGAGATTAAAACGGTCTGGCGAGCGGTTTTTCTTTCGAGATTTGGTTGTTTAGATATAGTTGATGTGGTAAACAGGGCCTTGCGCAGCTTTAGAGATGCCGCCCCGCCTTCACCGACAAAATTCCTCCCTGCGAAATCCAACACACCGACGAGTGCCAATCAATGAATCCTAATGATAAGTAGGATTCTTGAGTGAAGGCTATACTGAACCATGCTTGAGGGTGCAGAATGTACCTCTTCGCCTTGGTTCATGCAGGCATACAAACCCTGGAGTGTTCGTCAACAAGAGAAAATGGCTAGGAAAAATGTTCGAAAATCATTTACTTCCGCATGATAAGCATGCAGGCGTAAGCCATAAGTCTCCATTAGGACCGCAGCCCCAGCGGTCCTGTCCTTTAGAATACTCGTGCTAAGGAGTTTGGTGCTACCAACGGAACCTTTAAATTGGTGGATCCACCAAGAGGCAGGAGTCCGACAGGTGCGGAAAGGAGATTTGCAATAAAATATAGTGGTTTATACATTTCCAGGCTTGTGGTCTTGGGAACTTCCGGATAAGGCATTGACCATTAGAAAGACCTCACTGTGATCAGGTACGAAAGTTGAAGAATGGGCCAGGGATGGCTGTGACGAAAATGAATGTTACAACTGGTCTTGAGTCGGTGCCCGAAGAAAACTACATGAACCAACCGGAGAGCCACATCAAGAGGGGAAGCAAGGAAGAAGTGAGGAGGGAGAAGACGACCAGTCGGCTCTCAGACTAAGCAAGTCCCTATAAGTTCAAGCAAACCCTTGGGCGGAATAGTGATCCACAAAGTGCTGATGAACTTCAATTTCACCCAGAGTGTGCCGCGCCCATAGATGAAACTGGACATTGGTGGCAAGACAATCTGACTCCCTGAGGACTACGTTTACATGCTAAGGAGCATGCCGGCATATATGACTTTGTCGAACGTGCACACCAAGAACACAAGCAGCGACTCCGTGAGCACTCGGAGAAATATTTACAGAAGCCATGTGATGAATCACCATACAGAACAATATGGAAAACTCATATTTCTGCAGATACAGTCAGACCGGAGAGTGCTTTTGCGGCACTGAACCTGGAAAGGTGCTTGAACGAACCCAAAGCTAAGCACATGAAAACCGCACACAGGACTATGAGATACCTGCTCGCTCAAAGGGAATATATTTACAACACAACAAGAGGCGAAGAGGGACCTGGGGTGTTTGTGGGTGCTAATATAGCAACAACACTGAACAAGACATTCTAGGATTGTGAATCCAATAAAGTCCATTGCGGATCCGATATCTTGGTCGTCGAAGCCAGCCTACTCATCCAAAACGCTACCAACGCTGCTAACGCTACCAAAATCAGCAAACTTTCAAAACTGACGCTCCTTACCAACCTTATGAAACTCCCTTCACTTGCTTAATGAATATTATCCCGGTGGAAAATGCCTCATTTATACAAGCTGCCCCTACAGTACCATATGCAGCGGGTCTTTAGAAGAGCGGATTTGATGAATAAAATACACATTGGAGAGTGGAGTCTATTTTAAAAACCTGCAGGTTGGCACGCTTTGGAAAGCTATTCATCGGGTTTTCGCTGCTTTGTAGGCATAATACAGAAGCAAGTTTCTAGAGAGGATTCTAGAAATAAACAACCTGTACTAGTCTCTCCGCCAGGCCTATGTTTTGAGATTAACAGGCTTTGCCCCCACTGCAAACGGTGCTTGACGCTCTGTACATGCACTGGCAAGACTCCGTGGGTAGTGTGCTGCCCATATGCTCTATGGCGGACTGAACCCTCACCTGCAAAAAATCGACACAGTGCTGTCATGAGTACCGTCATGCTTCTTGGATGGTTGGAACTTAGGTCGTCCTCTCGGCCATATCTGTTCACATCGGTTACCACCCAGACTGGGATCTCTGAGTGACCGTTCATAATCGTTGCCCCTCAAACCTGAGCGGCTTAAGTATCTTTTCCTGGAACTCCGCGTCTACCGACAGAAATTCGGAAGTGAACTTGTCTGACACATATACCACATTCCTGCAACTGCCGTTGTTTCAGCTGCACCAGATCTCCTGAAATAAGTGAATGTCGCCCATCATGTTTGACCAGTTGCGCACTGTAGTCTGCACCCAAGTTGGGGACTGCATTCAGGCACTCACGGATGCAGATTCACCCATGACGTGACACTGCTCAACAGTGTCATCATCACAGTCTGGCACCGTTACCTCTTCAAGCCTCGTTCCTTCCGCTCTGTCGCTTCCGACGCACATTGAGAATCTGCGAGATGGAGTCCTCAACGGTCTGCTTCAAGCCGATCAACTCAAAGCCAAGAATCTCGCGGGTCTTGAAGTTGTCGAATTTGCTGCCCTGTTCAAGAAGGCGCGCGCCTGAGTTGGGCTCGCCAATAGGCAACTTGCCCTTGAGAAGCCCGCCGTTCAAAATGTCAACAATATCCTGGCCGGTGAAGGGGCCGGAAGCCAAGAACAACCGCTCGTTTGAAAGACCCTTCTCGAAAGCAATCAAGTGGGCGCGTGCAACATCGCGCACGTCCACAAAGATGTTCTTGGTGGCGGGCACCTCCGATTGTGGGGTCAATTCCAAGTACTTGTTCAAGACTTCAGAAGAAGTGTTCAAATGGTCCTTCACCTCGGAGTCAAACGCCTGCGGTCCAAACACATACACGGGGTGGACGAAGTTGATCTTGTAGCTGGGCTTCTCCTTGGCCACGAAGTCCCACGCAGCCTTTTCGGCAAACTTCTTGGACCCAAAGTAGCCATTCACACTGTTTTCCATGGCCTCCTCCCAGGTGATAGGATTCCATGATTCCTCAGTACTAGTGTAAGAGGGGTCATCTTCGCGGCTGAAGTCACCCATGGCTGCGTAGGACGACGTCACCACCACGTTCTTGATTTGAGGTCCGTGCCTCTTGATGGCCTGCAATGCATTCCTTGTTCCTTCGACCGCCGGCCAGAGAAGCTCCTTTTCAATGTCCGTGGCGTTCAGGGGAAGCGGAGATGCCGTGTGCAAGAACACCAGCACCTCGGGGTGCTTCTTCAAGGCCTCGTCAAATGCCCCTTCCGTGCCAATCTCTGGCACCACTTCATAAGAGAACCCGTCGTTATTCAACAGATTACTAAGGTGGTCGCCCTTCTCCTTGGACCGCACCGACCCGACTACCTTGTAGCCGTTTTTGAGGAGCTCAAGAACGATGTGTTGAGCAATAAAGCCCGTGGCGCCTGAGACGAATACCGCAGTCATTGGAGGTTTAAGGGAGTGGAATTGGTTAATTGGGGTCTCGAGGGGAACACACAAGATAAAAAGGGGGCAGCTGTAGGAGGATCGGCGGGGGACTCCCCTTATATACTTGTAGCAACCAGGGCCGTGAATGCGAGGGGCCCCACTGCATGTCGCACCTGCATACGTGGTGCCAGATGGTCTTGTGCGTGCACTTCTCTTGGCATGCACGTTGTGGTTCTCTGACTTCAATGATGCTGGTATATGATAGTCATACGCCTGCTTAAACCTACGCCTAACAATGATCGTGGTAATGTACTCTTAGCCATACTAAACTAGGGGTTCAGTGATTGACCACTCAGAATCAATAGGGGTTAGGCAATCCGCGCTCCCGCTTCTCTATTTATACCTGACCGGGCGAAGCTGAATCTCCGCTCCTTCGGCTTTGTTCCACATGGGACATGACAGTCCGCCACATACTCGACATAGCGACCCCCGGAGTTAGGGACCAGATGGCCAATCTGCACTCCTGCTGTGCGGGTCGCCGGCCCGTGCATCTCAGCGTCTCTATATTGGGGTGTACGGGTGTACTCCCGTCAGAATACTGACATTCGCTCCATAGGATCATCATCACAGTCTGGCGCCGTTACCTCTTCGACTCTCGTTCCTTCCACTCTCACTTCTTGCGCACATTAAGGATCTGCGAGATAGAGTCCTCGACGGTCTGCTTCAAGCCGATCAACTCAAAGCCAAGAATCTTGCGGGTCTTGGAGTTGTCGAATTTGCTGCCCTGCTCAAAAGCGCGCGCGCCGGAGTTGGGCTCGCCAATGGGCAACTTGCCCTTGAGAAGCCCGCCGTTCAAAACGTCCACAATGTCCTGGCCCGTGAAGGGGCCAGATACCAAGAACAACCGTTCGTTCGAGAGATCCTTCTCAAAGGCAATCAAGTGCGCGCGTGCAACGTCGCGCACGTCCACATAGGTGCCGCTGGTGGTAGGCACCTCGGACTGTGGGGTCAATTCCAAGTACTTGTTCAAGATTTCAGAAGAAGTGTTCAATTGGTCCTTCACCTCGGAGTCAAACGCCTGTGGCCCGAACACGTACACCGGGTTGACGTAGTTGATCTTGAAGCTGGGTTTCTCCTGGGCCACAAAGTCCCACGCAGCCTTTTCGGCAAATTTCTTGGATCCAACGTAGCCGTTTAAGCCGTTTGCCTTGGCCTCCTCCCAAGTGATGGGATTCCACGATTCCTCGTTACTAGTGTAAGAGGGGTCGTTTGCGCGGCTGAAGTCACCCATGGCTGCGTAGGACGACGTCACCACCACGTTCTTGATTTGAGGTCCGTGCTCCTTGATGGCCTGCAATGCATTCTTTGTTCCTTCAACCGCTGGCCAGAGAAGTTCCTTTTCAACGTCCGTGGCGTTAAAGTAGAAAGGAGATGCGGTGTGCAAGAATACCAGCACCTCGGGGTGCTTCTTCAAGGCATCGTCGAAGGCACCTTTCGTGGCGATATCTGGCACCACTTCATAGGAGAACCCGTCGTTATTCAACAACTTGCTGAGGTGGTCACCCTTTTCCTTGGACCGCACTGATCCGACCACCTTGTAGCCGTTTTTGAGGAGCTCAACAACAGTGTGTTGAGCAATAAAGCCAGTGGCTCCTGAGACGAAAACTGCAGTCATTGGGAATTTGGGGTGTGGAATTGGTCAATTGGGGTCTCGAGAGGAACTTGCGAGGCTCGTATAAAAGACGATGAAGAGATGGGTATTAACAGCATAGGGGCGGGGGGCTGTCCTTATATACCTTTGGCAGCCAGGGACGTGAGTGTGAGGGGCCCCCACTGTGGCGTGTCGCACCTGCATACATGGTGCCAGATGGAACGCATTGGACTTTTCAGACATGGTTCCGCGACTCAAGCCCCATATTAGCCCCCCTTGCAGATTTCACAGGTTTGCCACCGCCACCGAGATTGAGTGGCGAATAGTCCCAACGAGAGTATGATTGCTGTCTGGATTTACATGCGCGAAAGTGGCCGTTCCCAAACGGGAAACTCCTCGGAAGAAGGGATGTTGAGTTGTCTCTTACATCACCTAGGAAAACCCTCCGAGACGGAAAGAACAAGCGCTACAGTATTCTAGCTATGCGGTCAAGAAGAAGAACCAGGCAAACCTTCAGAAACACGTGACACTGGACATAGGATACGCTTTGGCACAAGATTCGCTTTGAACATATAATACGCTTTGGACAGGGACATGCACTGGGCGTTGGCGCTATGTACTGGAGGGGACACAACATTGTCTGCGGTTTAGTGGAGCGTACCGGGAAGCAACATAGACTATCTGATACATACAGGATGATGTGGAGATGCTCCGGGCCATCGCAACTAGGACATTCATTCCCACTTCAGGCAAAACACTCGGCAGGAAATGACAAGCTCAAAAACGACTCCAAACGAAGAATCCTCACTGGTCATTGAAACGGAGCTTTCGAGATAGGATGTCTGCACCACGAATACGTCTTGTCTAAGCTCTAGACGTCACCAAGAACCTAACATGTCTGATACTGATGAGTTCCCTTCAAAACCATTATTCCATAAAGTAATGTGTTCAATGGTGTATCTAATTATACACAGTCAAACTCAGGTATCTACCAAAGCATACAGCTCTTAAGCATACCTGGCAGACCATGGGTAGTGCGCCACCCATGGATACACTTGGTTGGTGACCCGCAATGAGGATTGTCCATTCCTACCGCCCACCTCCGACGAGGCGCCACCAGCTAACCTTAATCGGGCAGCTCACCTTAATCGGGCAGCTCACCTTAATCGGCAACGCCGTTGTTTCTCGGACGCAGGACCAATCTCGCCTCAGGCGACCCGTCGCCCCCCTCATCTCAAGCCAGCCAGATTGGACCCTTTGGGCCGTAAGGCGATACGGGCGTGCCCAGTCCCCCACCCCGTCAAAAGGTGGTGCAATGGGGCCCCGTCCCAGTTTTACTATATGAGTTTGGATGATCCGCTTGTTTTGTTATAGCATCAACGATGCATCCTCTGTAAGGTTAACAAATCAAAAGGAAATGACTACATTTCGGTGGATTAGACCGTTAGATATGCTAACCGCTACAGGAAATCTGTTAATCTTGATGAAACAAGTTCAAACATGTATCAATCATTAAGATGGCCAATCTAGTAAGATGACCCATCTAGTAAGATGACCCATCTAGTAAGATGACCCATCTAGTAAGATGACCCATCTAGTAAGATGACCCATCTAGTAAGATTACCCATCTTGTTAGAACACTTACTAATCAAGCGGACGTCCACACAATTCCTAAGTTGCAAATGATAGATGCCCGGCGAACGGGGCGGCCTATGACCGCCATCACAGTCAACGACAAGACAAGGATACAAAGGAGCTTGGCAAGATTCCGTCTCTCTGTCCATGTTAAAGACGCTGCATGCAGGTTCCTGCACAATGGCCAAATGCTTAAAACTTCATAACTCTCGTACAAGATGCTATGGACAAAAATGCAGTTGTCCAACTTCATCAACGCGAGCGGAATGCTCTCTAAAGAGCCCGCAAGCACGCACTATGGCGTTGACGTCACCAATTCTTCTTGGGGAGGGTTTCTTTCGGTGAAAAGTGACGTCATCTGCACGAGCTGCCACCAAAAATGACGTCATCTGCACCGTCCTCGTCTAAGGGCATTTCACGTTTGAGGTGTAGGGGCCAGAGGGTGCAGTCACGTGACCGGCCTCTATCATCTTGTGGGGGGGGAGAGGCTTGGCTTGATCTCGGGTTCACCATCTAAGAAGTTGCGTATTTCACTTGTACCCTTATTAGATAAATTCTATTGGTCGAACCATTCTTCAATTTACAGAGAAAGTAGGGGGATGAGGACAGCTTTTTGGCTGACGCGCTTGTAAGGGCTATTTACAGAGATTTCGCTGATTTCGGAAACTTCCCAAACCGAAAGCAAACTGCAGCATCTGTTCCAGAAATGAACAATAGTCTCCCATAAGGCTTACGACGGGAGAATGCTTGCCTTTGCCCTTCTGTTAATGCGGTTGATGGTGCATATGCCTGGGGCCCTCCACGGGTAGTGTGCTGCCCATAGGTTCTATAGTGCATAGATTCTAGCGCCCATAGATTCTATGGCGAACGCGGCAGACCGCCCGCCTCTATGCAGGCTCCCGCCGTGTTGAGATATCATCCCTGCACTATTCGCAACTCCTTCAGTTGCTGTTCACCATAGATTAACCAAGGAGAGTTCTTCAGACTAGGATAGCCATCTCCCATGTTAAGTCTTCTCATGGATTCGTCATGATAAGTGAACACTTCAGGAGTATCAGCTTCTGATACTTCAGCACGAGAAGAGCTTCTAGTACTTCTAGTGATGGACATCTTTGATGGATAAGAGTTATTGCTTGAATTAATTAATTGAGTTAACCTCTAAATGAAGGAAGGGAAACCTCATTTGCATATGTGAGTAAACCTTCAATATAACCAAAGGGAAACAACAGCCATACAACATATAATATACTAAAGGGTAGGTATAATATATGTGTAGCAAGTCTAGCACATTAAGCTGTGCGCGCTTGTAGTTTCTCAAGCCGCCGCTTTGCTCCCTTCCGCGCGAGGTCTAGATCGCAACTGGCCGGTTGCAGCCTACCGGATGCAGCTTCAGGCCGATTTGGCTGACTATTCAGCGACTAGCTGATTGGTCCAATCTCAGGATGGCCCTCTCAAGGGCCTCTCAAGGGCCTCACAATGGCCTCACAATGGCCTCACAATGGCCTCACAATGGCCTCACAATGGCCTCACAATGGCCTCACAATGGCCTCACAATGGCCTCTCAAGGGCCGTCTCAAGGGCCCTCAATATGGCCGGAGACGGGCGCCCGACCCTTCTGTGCAGTTCCGTAATTCCTCCTTATGTAGAGTCGAAGTGCATCTTTCCGGAGGCGATGTACTCAAGAATCCAACATGCAAGTGCGCCAGTAAACTGTCCTGCTTTTCTCCAATTGGGTCATAACCTGGGGTATTTGGGGTAGTGCGCGGCCCATGAGCGAGCGCCGGGCTCCGAACCCGTCACGACGATACTTGCTGGTGTGCAGACCTGACGCCTGGACACCATGGAGAGATGTCCAAATTGACATGTCCGTTTTGATGTCCGTTTTGATGTCCTTTTTGATGTCCGTTTTGATGTCCGTATTTTGTCAATGAAAACATGTCGTGCCCCATCAGAGCCATTTCCATCAGAGCCATTTCCATCAGAGCCATTTCCATCATAGATGGTCTAGTGGCGGCTGCGGAGCCACTTTGGTGCGGCCCTCCGTGGTTATTTGATTGCTGTTGTCAAGACGGCGAGCGGGCGCATTGAACATCTTCACCGCTTCAGGAACGCCTGCTCACTTGCTTGCTAATTCGCACCAGGCTCACTTGGAGCGATTGGTTAGCATGCGTCATCGCGCGTTCTCGGAGCCTTGTCACTTGCCTTCGAAAGCGAAATGAAATGGATGGGATGCGATGGACGGGATGCGATGGACGGGATGCGATGGACGGGATGCGATGGACGGGATGCGATGGACGGGGTGGATGGGATGGAACCTTCATATTACAGCCAGGCTTGCTGCTTGTCACAGTGGAGTTGAATCGTGGCCACATCAATCTCTCCCAGTAGAGTCCCAGAATGTCGCCACAGTTGTCGTGCTAGGCAGAGAGGGAGAAATGGTTGGTAACATTCCACACTATGGCGCACCTCCAAGCATTACCATTTATCGGTAAGAGAGCGGCTCTGAGGGGTTGATTTCGAGGCAAAGCTGCGTCTGAGTGGGGGCTTGACAACTAGACGGTGAATTTGTGCTAGGCATCTTGCGGACTCGGAACAATGAGCGAGCCATGTTGGCTGCAAAAAGGAGCCATGTTTGGTCCCATCACAAGATTCTTCATCTCGCCGGCTTTGACCGGTTGGGTCAGCGGCCACCGCATTTCCCGCTCCCCAATCATCTCGTAGTTTGTAAGAGTATTCGAAACTCGTAAGCAGATTTCACATCACCATCTCCAAATTTCGGGATGTGAACTTGGCTTCTCTCAAACGCTTCTCTCAAACCCTTCAACTCGGAGGGCCTGCGCATTTCCCTTGCTCGAAACTCTTGCTCAATGTTTCCTCAGAGATTGCCCACGTGCAGTGCTTTTGGGTTGAGACTTTTTTTGATCCAGGGCTCATCAATATTGAAACCCCATTTTATTGCTTCTCTTGCCGCCGAAACGTCTCTTGAAAAAGACGGCTTGAGCATGTCGGGACGGCCTCAGACGCCGGGCGCAAAGTCTAGCCCGTTTCGGACCTTAACGCCCAAAAAGACGCTTCCGGCCGTGGCTTAAGCTCTCGGTGTTGGGGCGTATAGCTCCAAATGCAAGTGCCTTCCCTTCAATCTTCTGGCCAAAGGATGTGTGGCCGAGGCGTAGACGGACCTTTCAACGGCATTCATATGCGAGGTGTCAATGCCATCGTCTTCGAGATTGATAGGCTTAAATGAGTCTATGAAGCGGGTGAAAACGTTGCCGTCCTCATAGTACTCGTAGTCGCTGGCATACTCCCCATCCTCGGAGAGGGTGGCACTCGACCGAGCCGAGTGGTGCCCCGTGTCAAATCTCTGGATGGGAGAAGAGCCCGGGGAGGTTCTCTCAACCAAGGAGTTTTCTTTTTCTGCAGACATGAAAAGAGCACGTAGAAATATGAACCAGATTTTCGGTGCTGTCAGTGCAGAACCACCATGAGTAGTGCGCGGCCCATGGGTGCAAAATAGCTGACATGAGCGGTTACAGGTGTGTGCCAATATCCCCACATAAAACAGAGGTCCACCCCACTCCGACAACTGTTCTTCAAGGCTTAGAGGCCACTGGTTGCAGCGCATCGGCCTGCTTTTCTGTATGGCCTGGGATAATCCCCTTGTTGTACGGAGCAACATCCTCTAAGCGCCAGGGCTTGCTCAAGACTCAGCATATACCTACCCCACTTTTGGTAAGTATGACCTTTGTGACAGCCCTTCTTCGTGTTAGGTAGTCCGTGCCACAGAAGTCGCTGGTAGTTCGGGGATGCTTCGTCAAGGGATCTTCTGTGGCACACGGTGGGTCTTGATCTCCTCAGAACGGCTGCCACACAGCGGGTTGATCGCAGTCCAAACACTGTCTTTAAGGACTCCCGTTCTAGGGTCCTCAAATTCATGCATGGTCAGCTATTCATCAGCTGGGAGTAATCTTTTCGCCAGAATGTCTTTATGTAGAACATCTGAGCGGCCACTTGAAGTAAACGTCAGAGCATCCGAACGACGAGTTCCCGCTTGATGCTGTCCGAACATTTTCGAGCACGTTGATCATTGGAGGCATCTTTCAAACGATCCATCACCATTCACAAGTTGTTAGGAGATTTAAATCTCTTTCGAACACAAGGTATGCACCAGGTCGCATCATTCTGACGTCATTCTGACGTACTGTAAAAGGTTTCGTCAGCCGTGCCGATGCTAATGCTTCCTCCTCAATCTAAGTCCAGCATGCATGAGTCGGCTATGGTAACGCCTCAGGCTATGCTCTAGCGACACATCTGCATTTCTCGGAAGCACTCTCGTCCTTCATTTGCAGTCCAGGATTCGGTGCAAACCCAGAGTATCTTTCCACATACCAATATCGATCGGCTATAATCGCAATCCGAGGCGAAAAGGTAGCTTAAAGGCCCACTTTAAGGTGTAGCTGGGCATTCGCCAATTCACACACCTTGCCTGGTTGAAGAAAACCCCGTTGTATGTCTTTGATGAAGACCGGGCTGTCCGCTAGCATGTCGACCGGCTTTCTGGGTTCGCTCGCCAGCAGGAAAATCTGGAGAATGTATAGGATATGGACTCAACAATACAACCAAAGATGTCACTATCGAGCAGAACGCTTCTATGGCTGAAAGAATGAGGATGCAACAGGGTGGTAGTTTTGTGAGTCTTTCGCACAGGCTTGTGCCTTAGCACAGACTGTACCATCACCATCAACGAGGAAGCCTGGAGTGTGATCTTCTGGTCACAAACACGCGCAGGTAGAGCTCAAGAACCCAGCGTTGATGGAAGTACCAACTGGCAATGCTCCACGCCAGCAACTCCAAAAGGTTTCGAGGGGGCTGAATACTGACTGAAGTGTCAAGCAACACGAGGCGTATCAGCATGGAAGTTGAACATGGCAGTAAAAGAAGCACCTTTCCTTTTATCAAAGAAATTCCTTTTGCTCACGGGAACCTCAAGCCAAGCGATCAGTGCGACCCACCGTCTTTCGCCAATATGCCCGCCAGCGTTGGAGCGTTTTCTATCATGAATGTAATCAGGCAAGCCACACTTAGGCAGTTTTCGGCGTCCACGTGACACATTGAATCTCCCGAAGAATTTCAAGAGCTCGAGCGCTGAGATAATGGAGGCCCTTTGATGGGGCTCAACCCACTGAAAGGCAATGCGCGTACAGAGGTATTCACCATATTATCACTTGAAACGCAACTCATTATTATGGTCGTTCCCTGTGTCAATTGTCAATTGTCAATTGTCAATTGTCAATTCGTGTCAATTGTCAATTCGTGTCAATTGTCAATTCGTGTCAATTGTCAATTCGTGTCAATTGTCAATTAATGCCAATTCATGCCAATTCATGCCAATTCATGCCAATTCATGCCAATTCATGCCAATCTTCGGGTAAAAAGAGGATAGGTACATGGCCAAAGTACCGTCCTTGGCGACATTCCTCACCGTTCCCACGTAGTGCTGCTATAAGCTGAATTCTCACATGGCCCGCCACCAAGTGTTGATCACTCTTGAATGGGAATACCCATTAGTGGTATTGTAATATACACTCCCGTAATCTGGAGCAGCTATCAAGTTGTCTTCCAACAACTTCTTCGATTGGGCAACTTCTGCTATCATCATTTTTATGTCCTAAATCTTTTGACCCGCTAATTTTAAACCAGAGCGGGAATCCTGGCCTTTTATAGTCTTGATAAAGGGCTCCTCCAATGCCAGGGCCTCGTTCCCCGTCCAATCCCGGTAATAGCTTGGTTTCGGGTGTCCATAAGTGGGTTTAACGAAATGCTTGGCGCTTGTCACCGCCCTGCTAGTTGCCGTGTGTCCGTGTGTCACCTGTTCAATAGCTTTAACCCTTGTTCCTGTATGCAGGTTGCGGACAGGTTGCGGATACATTGGACAGACTGGACAGACTGGACAGATCAGTGCCTCAACGCTCATCCACCGACCCTCCTGACGAACTACATGTAGACCTTGATTATTATATTACCCAATACCCAAACGGCTCGACCTAGTATAAAAACCCAGAACCAGTGTGTGTGTGTGTGTGTGTGTGTGGTACCAAGCAAATGGTTCCTGTCCTGGTTATGGTTGTGATCCTGATCAAACTCTTATTCTGATCTGGTTCTAATTCACATACGCGTTCACGCACGCCTTCGAATTCTCTCCTCTTTCATCGTTTCTTGTCGGAATCTTGACCGTCTTATGCGGCCACCTTCTCGGCGTCGGCAGCAACGTGGCCAGTGCCGGGGGCGGCGTCCTTGTTGCTGATGGAGTCCGAAGAGACCTCGGCAGCAGTACCCAATTTCTCGCGCTTGACTCTCTCAAACAACTCTTCCTGCTGCTCCTTGGTCAATTCGTTCTTCTTCTTGCCCTTGATGTGGTACATTGGGTTCAACTTGTTCATGGTCAAGTTCTTCATTCCAGGCAAGTGGCCGTGTTTCTCCTCGTACCACATCAAGAAAACCGTCACGACGATGAAAATCCAGTATACGTTGTAGGAAATCACCGAGCCGTAGGTGGCCGAGTTCTGCCAGCCCAAAAGAGCGTTGAACACATCCCATCCGTTGTCGGTCTCAGGGTTACAGCAGTTGACGTGCCACACGGACTTGCTGATGTCGTAGGTACCGGGACCGGAACCATTCTCCGAAGCGTCTCCTCCAGTGGCCTTGCTGTAGGCGTAGTTCTCAAAGTACCAGATGCCTCTGGAGAACAAGCCAGCGGAGATGAGGTACAAGATGCAGGTGGAGATCACCAAGAAGATCTGCAACGAGACACTGGAACCTCCGTAGTAAAGAGCCACACCAACCAAGATTCCGGCAATCAAGCCCGTGATCACGGGGATCGGGAAACTGGATGCAGGCGACGACAAACCGACTCCTCCGACGAACACCACGGCCTCCAACCCTTCTCTCAAACAGGTGATGAAGGGCAAGATGAACATGGAGTACTTCTTGGTGTAGTGACCGATGCCCAACTTGGTGTCCTTGGGCTTCTTGATCAAGGCCTGCGCCAACTTGACTCTCCACTTCTCCTTCATCTTGTTGATTCTCAACATGGCAAGACCCATAAACGTGATCAACACCGTGGCGATGATACAAAACACACCCTCCCAGATATCTTCGGATTTGCTCCAGATATCGTTTTTGAGCGAGTAAAACGCTCCAATGAACGCACATCCCAAAATCAAACATAGCACCACGCCCGCTATGGACCCTAGCCACACCTGTTTTCGCAACCGCTTGTAGGTGACGGGATCATCTTGTTTTCCGCAAAGACCCTGCTTCAAGAAGGCCAAAAGCACCGAAACCACCACCACGGCCTCCAAGGACTCTCTGAACACGACGAAGAAGATCTGGACGTTGAAGACGTTGACCATAGTGCTGCTTAGTGGAGAATGCTGCTTTGGATGGTCCAAGGAAACGCTAGCTTGCTAGTGGACGTGCACAATGGAAAGACAGCCACTGGACGAGCAAACAAGGGGTAGAAAAGCCTGGACGTTGGGAATACAGCGGCGGGAGTTGCAGGGGATGGCGGCCTCTATATATACGGTGGAGTGGGAATGGGCGTTGTGCATGTGCGCCCATTGATATGCAAGTGCCTGCATGGCGCGTAGGGGCTTTGCAGATGGGCAGACCCACGCACTCGGGAGCAATACGCCGAAGAGGCCCCGAGGCCCCCGTTTTTGGCGCCACGTCACCACTGACCACCCCCGGAGAGCCGAGACACGGTCGCGTGTGGGAAAAAGGGGCAGCCAAAAAGATTTTGCACCGGTGGGAAGGCGGCGGTGGTGGCGCCTATTTCCCGAAGCAGTAACAAGACTGGCGATGGCATGAGCAGCGCGAAGGAGTCCGAGGTGGAAATTGGTTGGACTAGACGGCTGTGACTGGCTGAAGAGTGGCCAATGAGCGGGCTCGACGTGCTCCATGTGCAGGCGATGCGCGGCGTGCGTGCATGTCTTGGCACGTCAATGCGAGAAATCGGATTATCTTTCAAATCTGGCAGGCTCCAGCGATGGGCCTGAGAGGCGGAGCGCACGGGCGGGAACGCTCTCGGTTAAGCAAATGCGTTTCGGCCGCATCCGCATCGCCCTAATAAGTGTTAAGAACGCGGCTGCAGGCCCACAATGGCCCCAAGGCTCGAGTGTCGGTGTGCACTAGTGCTCAAAGATGCACGAAGATAATGTGCGGGCGTGCATAGGACGGCATCGCGCACGCAGACGTGCAGAAAAAAAATTATCTCTGGAAATCCGCGCGCGCCCTATCCGGTAACGCCCTCCACGGGCCATTGTGTCCCCCGGCCACACTAAGCTTCCATATGCACGTGAAACAAAATTTGCGGTCTCGGCTGCCATGCACCAAACCCCGGGCCTGGTGCCACTTTTTGGGTCGAGGCACCCGGGTGTATTTCTGCGCCGTGCGTTCCAGCAATCGTCCGGCCGCACGTCGGCGGCACCGCTCTCGATGGCCGATGCATGCCATTACATTCCTCTGAAAATGGTGCCTCCCGCGGCTAAATAGTTCGAACCACACTCTCCAAATCAACCACCCAAATCAAATCAGCCAATCACCAGCCAATCAGCCAATCAGCCAATCAGCCAATCACCAGCCAATCAGCCAATCAGCCAATCAGCCAATCAGCCAATCACAACGGTCCATATTTATCGTGCCGTCCTTCAGCGGAACGGGTCGCCAAATTCAAAGACACCATCTGGACAACTAAAGCTGTGGCGCCAAACGCCCAAGTCCCCCTGGGGGAGTCAACCAATCAGAGGCCAACACGGACGAAATTGGGGCACGTCCTGTATAAACCTGGACGGGTGATCTTGCCTCTTGCCTGTGAAAGACTGCAGTTAGTGACGGAATCAGAGCCCAGTCCGACAGTCCGACGAAATCGGGTCCGGCCAATCGGATCGACCAAATGTGTATCTTACCAAATCGAGTCCGACCAAGCAAGGCCCATTTCTAGACCCCGGTCAATATCATGGATGTCAAAAGCGGTTAGACTGGCTAGTGTGAAGGTGTGTCACGTGGATCTTGCGTGGCCCCCTCCAACGTTTGGGGATGTACGGGCGAACAACCCAATTTCAGCAATGCAGTGAATCAGCCATGGATGCAAGAGATTAATTCTAAGTTCGTGCGTCATCATGAAGCGTACCAAAAAAATTCTGCAGCAAAGGAGAACCCAGAGACTAATTTAGACCCGCAATGGCTGGCGCTTTCCGCATGGGTACAAATTGTCCCGGCCATGTGCGGTCAAAACGCCTGTCCCAGCAAAGGCCTCATTCCGTATTGATTATTCTCCGAACAGTTTTGGAGATGTGATGGAATTCCTTTGAAACAATCGCCTTGACCAAAATAAAGAGTATTGTTGGTCTCCCCATGGGTAGTGTGCTGCCCAAAGGTGCTCTAAGTGCGGTCGACAAGAATTCGCGATGGAGGTCGTGCCGTGCCGAAAAATTGAGCACTTATGGGAAGCACACTACCATGGGAGTCTAACAAAAGCACTACTCATACAAATAATCTGTCGCTTTTCATACACCCTGATTAGTGCAGCCCAGGAACTTGTCGATTATTCGGGTTCGTCCTTACTTGGTACTAAAGCATTTTCAACTCTGCACTCATTGGCCTATGGGATGCTAGTTAATGTTCGTGCCGCACCGCAGTGCGCATCTCATACGCATATACTCCCCTGCACCGCTGGAAAGCGGGTTCTAAAGAGATTCCCACGCGAGTTCCCCGACTATGCTCCAGAGCTGGCAAGTTCATGCTATCGATTTTGGAGACTGATCAGCAAATCAACCGCGGCGTTCCATCCACCCTACCAAAAATGGTGTACCCCACACCCGCGCGGGTCTGTGTGCAGGTCGTACGTTGCCGGTGTACGGGTTCGCTGGCCGGGGCATTAGTCACACGGCTGAGCATCGACTCGGCCCCACTCCACTCCACCTTACTCCTCCCATGTCCCAGTACATTGACCAAGCACGCAAGATTCTCTGCATCGGACGCAACTATGCGGCCCACATCAAGGAACTCAACAACGCCACTCCCCTGAAGCCCTTCTTCTTCTTGAAGCCTCAGTCTTCGGTGTTGAAGCCCAACGCGGGGCCCTTCTTGGTGCCGCGTGGCACAGTGGTGCACCATGAGGTTGAGCTCGCGGTTGTGCTCAACAAAGACTTGCGGAATCTCCCTTCGTCATTCTCCGCCGACGATGCGTTGGACGCCATCCAGGGGTACTCGTTGGCAATCGACATGACTGCGCGCAATGTGCAGGACGAGGCCAAGAAGAAGGGCCTCCCCTGGACAATCGGCAAGGGATTCGACACGTTCTTGCCTGTGTCGGACTTCATCGCCAAGTCTAAGATCCCCGACCCCTACAACGTGGCCTTGACCTTGAAGGTGAATGGCGTGGTGAAGCAACACGATCCGACCAACTTAATGCTCTTCTCCATTCGCGATATCTTGGTGTACATGTCGTCCATCATGACGTTGCAGAAGGGAGACGTGATCTTGACCGGAACACCAAAGGGCGTGGGGCCTGTGCAGGCGGGCGACGTGGTTGAGGCGCTGTTGGCGGTTGAGGGCACCGTCTTGGAGCAGTTGAAGTTCGATTGCGAGGAGAAGGATGGGCCCTATGAGTTCAAGGAAGAATAGGGGTGCTGAAAAGGCGGTTTTGCTGTATGAACTGGGGTCGCTGGCCATGCACCGACAAAACGAGGGCGTTCTTTGGGCGAATCTACCAAGGACGTCAGTTTGATGCTTGAAGATAGTCTGCAAGGTTTCATATGCTTGAATCATCCTTCTCAGAACCAGCTGTTTGAGTGATTGAGTTCGGCCGCCACGAAGAGTAATTTTGGTTGGTTTTTGCGTCACCTCGTGATTGCTGACACGACAATCATTTAATGTTCTCAAATCTTTATACCCCGAAGAACACCACTAAATTGAAAGCCGCCGTGCATACTCTTTGGAATATGCGTAAGTGATGGTGGACCAAACAATGCAGCTTGTTCTCTCCAAAGCTCTAGCTCTCACCCACCAGCCACGGGCGGGTCACACAAACACCCCGTCCTTGGGAGGCACGTATTGGCGGAGCGTGATGCCCGCTTCGCACATGACCTTGTGCGAGAGCTCGTCCATAGAGTAACTCTGGGCGTAAACCACCTCGCGGATGCCGCTCTGGACGATTTTGATGGAGCAGGTCAAGCACGGGCACGTGTTGCAGTAGAGAATCGAGAGGTGGCCCAGGATGCGGTCCCGGCCGGCCTCCAAGAGGGCGTTCTCCTCCGCGTGCAAGCACAAGCACGTGGAAAGGGCGGCGCCGCTCCCCTGGCCCTGGTTACACCGAGAGCACCCTCCCTCGTTGCAGTTGGTCAAGTTGCGCGGCGTGCCATTGTAGCCCGTGGCCATCACCCGGTTCGACTTGACTAGCACACACCCCACGCGCCGCTTCATGCAATTGGACCGGAGCGCCGCTAGGTCGGCCAAGCGCATGAAGTACGAGTCCCACGTGGGCCGGAGCCGTGCCGGGTCCACGAGATCCAACTCGCTCAACTTCACGTAGAGGCTCTTAATGCTGGTGGTGGTGTTGATGATCTTGACGTGCGACTGGTTGTTGATTTCAATCAATGGGTTCTGCGCATTGTAGAGCATGTCGTCCGACAGGGCCACAAACTCGTCCCAGCCCATCTGGCGGCCCGAGTGCTTGAGGCAGTGCCTGTGGTAGCGCAACTTCAGCGGCGCGTCGATAGACACGTGGAGAAAGAACGGCCTCTTCTGGAGGGCGGCCAAAACGGCCATGCTGTCGACTTGCATGACGAAATGGCTCCGCCAGTGGCTGGTGACGGTGTCCAAGAGCTGGCCAAAGCTGGAAAAGTGCCAGCTGTCCACTGCCGGCGAGTATTCGTCGATTCGAGCGGTGCTTTTGCCGCCGTTTTGCTTGCTGAAGGCTTGGTGGCGGGGGTTTGTCTCTGGGTGTTCTCTGGCACGGGGGCCCTGGAATTCGAGGGGCTGGTTTTCCAGGCTATTATTGGCCAGCTGGGGGGTTGTGAATTCGGTCCCGGGACTTCCTGCTGCCTTCAGTCGTGGTGCCCCCAGACCTCCTGCCTCCAGTCCTGCTGCCTCCAGACTTCCTGCATCCAGACCTCCTGCCTGGAACGAAATAAGCTGGAACCCTTGAAACGCCAAGTACCGCATGACCTCGGCCTTGCCCGAAGCAAGGTTACCAGAAACCGCCAAAAGCATACTGCTGACGCTGGCCGAGCCTAGCGTTTATGGCGCACTCCTGCATACACGCCCGCCCTGCCATCCGCTTGGTGCTTTACACCTTTTGGGAACCACCATGACCCGCATGTGTCCCTGGGTCTAATTTCGGGTCGTTGGACTTTCTCGACTCGCTTACTTGGCAGAGACAAGGACCTTCCAATCCTGCATATCGAAAGGCGCCTTTTCCAGGTCAGGCAATCGTAGACTTGTTTCCTGCCCCGTGTGCCTCTGGGCCGTGAGTGAACTATCTAGGAACACACTCGCTTGATGTAGTAGCTTGTGTGGAGCACCTTGGCGTTTCCACTCTCTTGCACGATTGGCCGGTGTACGGGTGTCATCGGTCATTGCCGAATTGGCTGGTTTTTCTGCGCCCTACCTTGCGAGTCGCTGGGTAGGGGCAGCGGAGATGCAGCAGTATTCGAAGCCGGTTGGTCAAGGCCGGTGGGTTGGGCTGGTGGGTCAGGTCGGTGGGTAAAGGCCCGCCGGGCACGTGCTCCCACCCGTGCACCGGCTCCTCGCGCCCCCAGTGCAACAACTACTCCACACTCATAGCCCCCCATCTAGCAATTGCCCCTGCCCACCCAGTTTCAGCAGTTTTCCAGGACTAAATATCCCGCAACCTCCAAACCCAAATCCTGCTGCTGGTGGCATATGCTCGCAATTTATGGCCTTTTATGGCTACCGCTGGTCCTTGCCATGTGTGCCATGTACGGCACGTGCGGCAAAAAGAGTGTTTTCGGCGCTGAATTGCCGTGTTCTGGCCGCAAAGCCCCCCAGGTACCATCCTCGGAATCCGTACTGATCTTGCGCCAGATCTGTGGTGATATAGACCCCTCGGCCGGAGTCTGCTGCTCGCAAGGCCAACTCCTGACCCTCGAGGAGAACCTCAAGCGGGTGGATCCTTTGATCTCCTCGTGTCCTGCATGCCGCAAGAACTTTTACGACTTCTTTTGCAAGTTCACATGCTCACCCAACCAGGCTGATTTCCTTAATGTCACCGAGACTGTCTCGGCCATGGATACCGGCAAAGACATCGTGTCTCGAATCTCAGTCTACACCGATAAGGAGTACTCGAAAGGCTTTTACGACTCGTGCAAGAATATCAAGTTTGCTGCCACGAACGGATATGCCATGGACTTGATTGGCGGCGGCGCCCGCGACTACATGCAGTTCCTCAAGTTCCTAGGCGACGAAAAGCCCTTGTTGGGAGGGTCTCCGTTTCAAATCGACTTTGCCTATGAACCTTCAGCTGGTTTTTCTCCCATGAATGGCGTTCCAAAAGATTGCGACGATGCTGTGTACAAGTGTGCATGCTCAGATTGTCCCGTCTCATGCCCGGTACTCCCCAATTTCAAAGATTTCCGAGCCCACTGCTCCATTTTGGGCATGCCGTGTTTCTCGTTTGCAGTCTTCATTATATGGCTTAATCTCTTGACCGTTATTGGTCTTGTGCATGTCTTTTTGCTGCGCAAAAAGGTTCAACTCAGCTATCTTGACGGGGTATTGAACCTGCACTCTGATTTAAGGGCCGTTGCCGCACAAGATGATCCCGAGTTTTGCACAGTGGAGAGTCGTGAGCCCGAGGAAACTTCAGACTTTGATACTGAGCTAACTCACTTGATCTCCGAGTACGATGTGCCATCCAAATTCCTTCCCAAGGTGACTTTCTATGCCCGCTCATACCTGCATAAACTAAGCCTAGCAGTGGAAGCCTTTCTTGGGAATTTGTCGCTCGTGTGTGCATCGAATCCTCTCAAAACAATAGCCATTTCGCTCATTGTGGTTCTGTTGTGCAGCTCTGGCCTTTTTAAGTTACAATGGGAAACCGACCCGGTTAAGTTGTGGGTTAGCAGCGACGAGCCAGCCTTAAAGAACAAGCTCTTCTTTGATTCCAGTTTCGGCGAGTGGTTTCGGATTGAGCAGTTGATTATTCTGAATAAAGACAAGTCGCTGGTGATGAGTTGGGACACTATCCAATGGTGGTTTGAGAAGGAGTTAGAGCTTTATGACTTGAAGGATGCGGAGAATAAGTCTATATCCCTCGATTCCTTTTGTTTCAAGCCCACCCAGGAGTCATGTGCCATTCAATCCTTTGCGCAATACTTCCAGGGCAACATCGGGTATCTTCTGCGGGAAAATTGGAGACAGAAGGTTTCAGAATGCGTCGAGTCTCCGGTGAATTGCTTGCCGACATTCCAGCAGCCTTTGAAGAAAAACATCCTTTTCTCCGACGACAATGCCGTGGACTCTCGTGCGTTTGTGGTGACATTGCTCCTTCGAAGCGATACAAAAAACCAGGAGTACTCTGATCATGTGGATGACTATGAAAGAGCCCTTTTGAAATGGATGCAGAAGCTCGAAGCGGAAAAACCCCACTTGTCCATCGCCTACAGTACTGAGAGGTCGCTAGAGGAAGAGCTTAACAGGTCCACCAACACTGATGTCAAGATCGTGGTGCTCTCTTACGCGGCGATGTTTTTCTACGCTTCTATGGCGCTTGGGGGCAAGTTCCCGCGGCGGGTTAGCTTGCAAATGCTCTCGTTCACTAGGTTTTCTCTCGGTTTGGCAGGAATTGTCATTATTCTACTTGGAGTTTTTGCGGCTGCAGGCATGTGTGCCTTTTTGAACATTAAATCTACGCTCATTATTGCTGAGGTGATTCCATTCTTAGTACTTGCGGTTGGTGTGGATAATGTCTTTTTGATAGTGCACGAGTTGAAGCGCTTGGACAAGGATGACGGAGACATTCCGGCCCGGATATCCGCAGCCGTGGCCAAAATAGGGCCATCTTGCTTGATGAGCTTCATACTCCAATTCTCCATGTTTTTGCTTGCCACTAATGTCAAAATGCCTGCAGTCCGCAATTTTGCTATCTTTTCAGCCGGCTCTATTGCCATGAATTTTGCGCTTCAAATGACGCTTTTCATTGCCATTTTAGCACTTGACCAGCAACGGTTGGAGCACGGCAAGTTGGACATATTCTTCTGGAAATCAGCACCAGACGTTCAAGATCTAGCCTACGTTCGCTACGACCTCTCTTCTTTTGTCGGGTCCCACCTTGGCCCTTGGCTCATGCAGGCACGAGTCAAACGAACGCTTTTGGTATTGTTCACGACCCTCTTGGGCGTATCCTTGAGTCTCATTCCATTGGTATCTTTGGGATTGGACCAAACTCAGGCACTTCCGGAACAGTCGTACTTGGTGCAGTATTTCCGGTCTGTTTACGAGTACTTGAATGTGGGCCCTCCGATTTTCTTTGTCACCAACGGCTTGGATGTGACGCAGAGGCAAAATCAGCAAAAACTCTGCGGAAAGTTCTCCACGTGTCGTGAATTCTCCATGGCCAATGTCTTGGAGCAGGAATACAAAAGAAGCAAGGTGTCGCTGATAGCCGAGCCTGCGTCCAATTGGCTCGATGACTTTTTGGGGTGGATGAATCCAGAGTTGGATCAGTGCTGCCGGTTCAAAACTAAGAGAAACAGTGGCGGGTCGGATTTCGAGTCTTTTGATCTTTTTGGTGACCGGGAATTTTGCTCCCCGCATGCCCTGCCAAGACAATGTGAGCCCTGCTACGCGGGGCATAATCCTCCGTACAATACGTCGATGGAAGGGTTTCCCGAGGGAAACGAGTTTATGGGCTTTTTCAAGCAGTGGATCACCGAGCCAAGCGACCCCTGTCCTCTAGGAGGAAAAGCGCCGTATTCTACGTCAGTGCACTGGAACGAAACACACATCTTGAGCAGCTACCTACGCACAAATCATCCGCCTTTGAGATCTGGCGATGACTTCATCGTGGCGTACCAGAACTCGCTTCGCATTGTTGAGGAGATGAAAGAGAAGACATTGGAGGGAACAGATGTTTTCGCATTCTCGCCGTTTTATGTCTTCTTTGTTCAGTACGTGCACATTGTGCGCCAGACGGTCGGGCTAATGGCCTTGGCCAGCGGGATGGTGTGGGTGATCAGCGCTGTGTTCATGGAGCTGACTAGAGTCGCATCCATCATGACCATGGTGGTGGTGTCTGCAGTGGTGCATATTTGCGGGGTCATGGCGGTGTGGGGGATCTCGCTTAATGCCGTCAGTTTGGTCAACTTGGTGATTTGCCTTGGGTTGGCCGTGGAATTCACCATCCATATCTCGAAGGGCTACTTGAACGAAAAGAGGCTGGAGGACGAACACAATACGGAAAACCTGGAGCGGTTTCTTGGAGAAACTAGTCGAAACTCCCGGGAGTTATACACGCTTCGAGCGCTCGAGAAAATCGGCGGGTCCATTTTGGGCGGCATCACCATTACGAAGTTCATCGGTGTTTCCGTGCTCTTCTTTACACGGTCGAAGATATTCGAGGTGTATTATTTCCGCATGTGGTTTTCGTTGGTGGTGATTGCCTCGACCCATGCGCTTCTTCTCTTGCCCATTCTTCTCAGCACTTTTGGATAATACAGAAGAGGGGAGCCAGGGTTTGGTTGGAGCAGGATCAAGAGGGAAAGACTTGAGGAGGAGACTGGAAGGCTTCCTTTGATGGATTGAAAAGAGACAAAGTGTTGCCTCTACCTCTTGTCATGAGGCTGGGATCTTTTCCAGCAGTGATCAAAAAGTAGAGTGTGGAAATGGAGCACAAGCTGAGGTAGAGATTTACAGGTGGCTCGGGAGCAGTCCAAAATTGGGAAATTCAGATCCAGTAACCCAAGATCCAGTCAACCAAGATCCAGTCACCCAAGATCCAGTCAGATTTCAAGATCCAGTCAACCCAGATCCAGTCAAAACCAGATCCAGTCAGAACCCAGAAATCACACTGAGATCCAGATCTAGACATAGAGTCTAATCTACAGCTCCCGCTTAAATGATCTGAACGCCATGGTGATTGTCGGGTGGCAGCAATGACCGTCTAAAAGTCCTTGGTAGACGGGCCCAAGGCGTATGTGCAGGTCGAGCTACACGATCGACGTGGACAAGCTCGCAAGCACTTCGCCACACCACAGATCCAGTCTGCTTGCAGAATTTGGTTGTAAATGGGTGAGACGTGTGGACTTCCTGCTTTTACACCCAAAATGCCGCCGGTTTCCAGAGGCCCGAGCTCGACTGAACGGGTAATGCAGTGAAATCTTGGCTTGTCTGCATATACGGGGTCACGTGTGCCCCGCCGCAATACGTCGCTACATGTGCGGGTGCAGGACTCGCGCTCCCCTTCGATCCTCTTTTTAATTCTCCGCTTTAATCGACGGCTACAACACCGGATTTTATCACTCTTTTGCAATCATGTCCTCTTTCTACACGTTTAAGTGGTATGTATGACTGTCCAAGTGGCATTCTTTCTGGCCTTGGTCGCTTTGCTCCTCTGCCTGTCCCTTTAGACTCGACTCAGCAATCATGTTCCAACCGACATGGGAGCAAGCTAGGCTTCCGGCACCATAGTGTGACTCCCTAGACGGTGGCGTTTACTGACGGCTTTGCATGGCATCAAGCTTGTGACGGTTGGATGATTTGTGACGATATGGTCAACTACACGGTCAATGTGGCCGCCAATTCGCCGCCAATTCGCCGTCAATGTCACCGTCAATGTCACCGTCAATGTCACCGTCAATGTCACCGTCAATGTCACCGTCAATTCCACCGTCAATGTTATAACAACGTCGCATCCAAATCAGCGTCGTTTCATTGATTCAATCGCAATACCGGCATTGTTGAAGATGTTCGGTACCATCATTATCGTCGCCAACATCCCAACACTCATGTCAAGATGTCAATGCAACATCTCAGCAATCATGTCAATACGACAAGACCTCAAAATGATGATGTTTATTTGTTGTAATCGGCGTCCCCAAGGCTCAACTATTTCGATCGTGGGACATTTCAGGCTGAGCTTCTCTCTATACCAATTCATTCTACTAACTCTTAGGCCTGCAGGACCACAAGAAGTCATCGTCACAGGCACTTTCGACTCTTGGAAACAAACCCTCCCTTTGGTGAAACAAAGCGATGGGTCCTTTGAAATCACCGTGCCTTTGGAGCCAAAAGAAACGCTCTTCAAGTATGTCGTGGACGGCGAATGGCTCACAAACCAAAACCAAAAAATAAAGAAATCGGACGGCTACATCGAGAACAACTTCTTGAGCCCGGACGACTTTCACACGGCTAGTAATGGCTCTAGGATCCCCGAGGCTGGTGGCTTGGTTGCTTCTGCCACTCCAGGACTCACCACCACCGTCATGCCCACAACTGTGGGCCAGCAACAAACTTTGGGCGAGCCCGGGATCTTCATCCCCAAGGACCAGGACACCTTGGCTGCTTTCGAAAAGGTCGAAGATGTTGACTCTCGCAATTTGTCTGCAGCAGAGAAGAAGGTTGAAGATGTTGACTCTCGCAATTTGTCTGCAGCAGAGAAGAAGGTCCAAAAGAAGAAGTTGAAAAAGATTCAATACAAGGCCAGAAGAAAGCAGAAGGCTGCGGCCGAAAAATTGGGTGTGGCTGGTGTAGGCAGCGAGTCCTCCGCTTCCTCAGAGCCAGAGTTGGCTGCCTCGCAGCCTCTGAAGCAAATCTCTCCAGACACTCTCGACCCCGCAGTCAAGACAACAGGGGTAGCTGGTGTGGGAGCTCAAAGCCCCAATCACGAGTCTGTCGTTCCAGTTCCAGAAGCCAAATCCGCGACCCCCGAAATTAAGGAAGCGGTGAAACCAGCTGAAGTTACCTCTTCTCTGGATGAGTCCTCTGAAATCCCCATCACTGGAAACCCTGAGCCAAAGGTTTCCGAGAAAGAGGAAGAATCGCGTCCAACTGCTAGTGAGGGACATCCCGCTGTGGCGATTATCGCTACTACCGAAATTGTCGAGAACATAATCAACGTGGAACTGCCATCCCATGAACATTTAGACTCCGCACCTATTTCGGGAGGAAAGGATGCTGCATACATACCAACAACCACAGGAACTGGAGCCGAAGAAAAAGAGGAGGAGGACGATTTCAAGTCGTTCAGTGACGAGGGCTCTGTGAACCCAAGTATCGTGGCAGTGCACCAAGCCAACGTTGTTCCAACTGTTGTGGGTACACCCGATATTCAAGATCAAGGCATTCAAAGGAAAACACTTGCACCCGAGCCAGTGAGCAAATCCAGCGCAGTGGGCGCCGGAGTGCAAGCGCCACCCGCCGTCGATGAGAACCAGAGCACCCTTGACCCTACGGTCGTGGGAGCTATTGGAGGCAGCACGATTAATGAGCATTCAGCCAACTCCGTGGCCAAGGAAATTTCCAATGACGAGCAGCCCGAGCGGGTGATCGAGCCAGCCATCACGCGGCCCATTGAGCCCGAGCCGAAAGTAGCCGACGAGGGCAAGAAGGTCGGGAAGGAAACGCCCGAGAGTGTATTGGCGGCCCCAATGAAGCCCTTAGGCGCCAAGGAAGTGGAGGCATCGCCTGTTCATGAAAAACCCGAGACCGAAGAGATTATCATCATCACGCAGGGTGGAGACGACGTTAACGCCATTGAGGAGAAGATTCTTGCGGCCGAAGACGGGCCAGTGCTGGTGGAACAGATTCAGCCCACGGAGTCGGAAGCGCGCGAGTTGGCAGAAGAGGCACACATCCCAGAGAGCTCGCTTGGTCTTGACAAGAAACCCAAGAAGGCCAGCAAGAACAAGAAAGTCAAGGAGAAGAAGAAGTCGGGATTCGTGGCCAAGATCAAGAAAGTGTTCAAGTGAGCGGGCCCTGCTAAGTTTCCAGGTGGGCACAAGAATGCGAAGGGCCCCTCGACAGGTTGGCACCAATCAAGTGAGCGCGCCCCGTTGGCTTGGCGTTGACATTAAAGCCCATTAATACCGGCGCCCTCCCCATGGGCTATAATATTGTTTTGTATATCATGTATTAATACACCATCATGAACCGAAGCAACTCCACCAGTTGCAGCTTGCGCGGCGCATCCCCACGCAAGCTTTCCTCCACCCTCTGGAGCCGAACCCGCACCTCTTAGATGCTACCCACGATTCCAGAAACTAAGGACCAGTTGGCAGACGATTGAAACACGAGATAATGAAAAGTTTAAGATTGTTGATTTGAAGCTATTATGAGATAATGTCCGAATGCGCGTATAACGCAAATCTGCCTACACTTACAATTCTGCCTACAACTACAATTATACAACTACAATTATACAACTACAGAACTGCAATTATGGGACTATCGCATAGCTCTTATTTGTATGGAGGAAACATGTTTAGAGTTTGCTTCAGTATAAAAAAGCATTGAAAATAATGAGCTTTATCCAACCGGTGAAGCATCATGTGATGGATTGAGGAAATACAAGCCAATTTCCCGGGTGCTCCTATGCACTCTACCGTCCTCTTTATGTTAAACACCACCTTTCCAATGCATAAACCAGATCCTCCATGTGTCGTGCGCCGCCCAAGAGAAGTCTAAAGACGATAATACATCAAATGGACGTGAATACAGCCTTCCTAAACGGAAGCCTCCTTGAAGCCATTTACATGAATCAAATACCTGGGTTCCCCTTAAAACCCAAAAATAGCCCAAAAGGGAAATATGTCTTGAAACTCAACGAGTCACGGTTTGAAACTAGCTCCACTCGTGGAAGTGATAAATGAAACCATTGGAAAATTAGGTTTCAATCGAGCAAAATATGAAACACGCATTTACTGCAAAAGGAATGAATCCTCGATAGTTTTCATAGCACTCTATGTTGATGGTCTGCTTGTGTCTGGAACAAAATCGAGCATGTGTCTAGAACTAAGGAAATGTTGAGCAAAACCTTCCAAATGAGGGATTTAGGAGAAGCCAAGAATTTCTAGGCAGAAACATCAAAGTGGCATATGGTTACACAAAAGTACATCTTACAGTTTACATCGAAAAACTCTTATTGAATTACTCAATGATTTCAGATCGAGGAAATGGCCTACCTGCTGACCCAAAAGGATATGCGAACAGCACCAATGATGAAGATGAAGAACCTTGTGATAATCACGAATACAGGCCTGTCATTGGAAAATAGCTCTTCGCAGGAAAATAGCTCTTCGCAGGAAAATAGCTCTTCGCAGCAAATGCTGTCCGCTTTGATCTAAGTTCTATTGTTCAAAAAAAAAAAAAAAATCTCAATGACTCTAGGATTAAACATTTAAAAGCAGCAAGGAAGGTCCTTCGTCATCTTGAATCAACTCCATCTTTGGGATTCATTTAAGTCCCAGTCAAATTGTCAAATTAATGCCTATACAGATGCCAGCTATGCATCCCGTCTTGAAAAGATAGCCTTTCTGTCACTGGACACCTAATACTTCTAGGAGCCTCGCCAGTGCTGTGGAAATCCAGAATACAATCTGTTACCGCAAACTCGACACTCAATGCCGAGTTCATTGCGCTCTACACCACGACTCTCGAAGCCACATGGGTTAAAAACCTATTGTTGGAGATAGATCGAAGATTCAATCCTATTGTGACAACAAAGATGTGTTCCTGACAGCTGCAACCACAACGCTACGTGGATACACAATGTTCACAGTCGGGATCTTCACCTTGTCGCCTTTCAGTTCGAACTGACAATGGACTGGAGTTCGCAAGTCATGGCCATCGGGACCCACCCGTTATCAGGTCCTGGCCAGTTATCTGTATAGATGATGCCCCCTTGTTCCAAGACTCAACGAACACCTTCCACAGCACCAGACTTTAGCAAAAGTGAAGCATAGTGTTCTTGGAACCCCCGTGCTACCCCGTATATGTTAAGTAATTAAAGTAAAAAGTTAATAAAATTTAAAATATAATTAGTGATTAAATTAGTATAAGCAGTATAAAGTTTGTAATATTATAAGTGAATTATATAATAGAAATGAAGTAAATAAAGTAAGTGAAAATAAACTATTATAATAGCAATTATTCAAGGTAAAAGGGTTGTTTTAAGGGTATAAATATTATGCATTTCATACTTTAGCAGATGGATGGTCAGCTACATTTTTTAAAGGTGATGAACCAGTTTTGGACATTGTATAGGGGGTTTGAGGGATAAATCCCCTATTTCAATCTCATAACACATAATGAGTGTGTCAAAGCACAAAAATTCACTCTCGGTTGCGGCCATACCAAGTAGATCACACCGTTTCCCGTCCGATCAACACCAGTTAAGCTACTTAGGGCCACAATGAGTAGTGCAGTGGGAGACCATGTGCGAAATTGTGGTGCTGCAATCTTTTTTGCATAGTTTTGGAACCTTTGGTAGTACTTTAAGTCCGGTGTTTGGAAAGCCCTGAAGAAATTTTCCCGGAACTCTCTCATCAAATTATAAGTGCAATAATTCTGCAAGTTAAAAGGGTTATTTTTAAGGGTATAAAAATTGGGCATGTTATTATTCAAATAGTTTTGTCCACGTGAATTCCGAATCACATCATTATAACAGCAATTATCAATGTTATTATTTTCAGTTTTCAATTTTGAATTTAGTTTTCAATTTTAATTTTAGCTTTCATTTTCAAATTATTTCTTACTTTTAGGTACATAATCAGATTTTTCATCTTTAGTCATGTGTACCCAACATGTTGTGTCGCATTTGGGAGCATTACAAATACCACCAGCCTTCGTCTTCTGACCACATCTCTTATCTTTAGGTGTAACTATAGATTTCTTCTTTACATATTATCTTTTATCTTCAGCTCAACTTTTGAGCATGTATCATCATCTAAATTCAAAACCTTAATCTTAAGTGAAAATTGATTTTCCAAATTCTTAAATTTTTCAAAGACTTATTTGAAGATACCATTTCAAGTTTTACGGCGATATATCTGTTATCACATAAACGTATTAATTTTTATGTACATTTATTATAGATACATTTAGCATTAATTTAAAACTAAAAGTTCTCTCAGTTTCTAAGCAGGAAGAAATATATAAATGTTCTATATCAGGACAAGTTATTCATTCACTATACCTATATGAGTTAAATCCATTATTGGGCCTTCTTTTAATCTACGTAATTTTGCGTAATCATGTACTATCAGCTTATAATTATAGGGCAAAGCAGGAACATTAGCTATTTTAAGAAGCGATTTTGCAAACTCCATTTATTATTATAGGAAAAAGCATACTTTATTGTTTTTATCCAATATTTGACACTCTATTTGTTCGTCTATTATATAATCATTCCTACTTGATTTCCTTCATGTACTAAAGCTTTTGGATTATCTTACGAACACTATACAAAGATGAAGAAGTAGAAATAAAACTACACCAAAAGATATGCTAAATATCGAACATCCAGAAATGCTAATGTCTGATAACGAATCGGCTCACGAATACAATACATTGAGAAGAAGATTGGTAGGCATGAAACAATGGATATATTAGAAAATATAGCTCAAACTTAGATACTTTACTAATTAACTGTTCTGTTCTTTTGTAGTTGTTTAACGTCAAGGACTTAAGAGAAGGTGTATTCGTTGATGATCCCTAAAACAAGGGGATCATTCAAGCTTCTATAGATGAAAACGGGCCCGGGCCGCATCAGGCGGGGGCCTTATTGCACCACTTCCAGCCGGCGTGGGGCACGTAGACTCTTTTATATTTTTTTTAATAAAAAAGATTATATATAATAATATGTTACTAATATGTTAGACTCCCCATGGGTAGTGTGCTACCCATAGGTGCTCAATTAGACTGCCATGTGCGGCTAGACGCGGTATGACCGCTCTGCTTCCCTTCCTCCGAGCCCTAGACCGTTAAGTCCTTATCTCGATGAGGCTTAGCGAGTCGACCACTCGGCACGACTAGCCCGATTAGGACCTTAATGCCCGAAAGCTGTGGCGCAGTCGTGGCCGACGTTTCTATATAACTCGAATGATTCCCCCTTGTTTTACGAATCATCAACAAATACATCTCTCTTAAGTCCTTACGTCCAACTCGAACCTGACAAATATATAAAAATTGGAATATAATACTATCTAACCATAGGTAAGAAATAAAGTATAAATAAAATGAAGATTTATAAATGGTAGACGTGGGGGACTGGGACCCGGCTAGGGCGCCTTAGTATCCCAACAAGTCCCAATCTGGCAGATCCGTAGGCCAAGTGGCGCCAAAGGCACCATTTGTCCTGCATCTGAGAAAACCACGACGTTGCATTTGGGTAAAGCCATGGCGCTGAACCTAGTAGAGAACAGCTAAGCCTTGGAGATAGCCGCTTGCAATTGGACACGCCTCTTCAGGTGGTGCACGACGGCATTCCCTTGTAACCGCACGTCGCCAATTGTGTATCGACGGGTAGCGCGATACCCATGGTGGATCTAACACTAGTTAGATTCTTTGGTTGTGATCGTCAAGTGCTCAAGAGAGGATGTATTCGTTGATCCCTGAAACACGGGCATCTTCCAAACTTATGTAGCCGTAAACTGGCCCGAGGCGGCGGCCTGGATGCACCACCTTCCGTCGGCCTGGATGCACCTTCCGTCGGCACGAGGGCCAAATGGCGCCATCCTGGTTCGAAATGGAGGATTGGGTCACGGCCAAACGCCTTGATCGCCGAGTAATCCCCAACCTGGCTTATCTTTCGGGCGAAGTGGTGCCAGAGGTGGGATTGTTCCTGTACATCAGAATACCACGACAGCGCATTTCGAGTGGAAACCACGGCGTTGCACCTGATAGGCTGCAGCTGGTACCGCCCCGTCTAGGCCTCGGAGATGGGTGGTCAGGACTGGGCACGCCTCTCTCCAGGCGGGGCATCGACGGTTCCCCTTGTATCCGCCCGTCGTAGTTTGGAGATCCATGGGTAGTGCATTACCCATGTTGGATAGACTATTAATAAATAAACTACAAAATGTGGGACACTATGTGTTATTATATTAGTTCTAGTTAATAAGATTCCAATTTCAAACTTATCTACAGGTGAAATTCACTTTTTTTTAGATTCCTTAATATATATTTTAGGAGGCCCACGACCTCGTTTTATAATATCATAAAGGAAAGACAAGGAAATAATAAACAGTTTATAATTTAAGGTTCGATCTATTAGATAACTATTTGCTAATGTTAAATAAGGATTTGGTAAGTGCCCATGGAGCGGAAAGAGGGTGCTCGAGAGGTTTTGGCCACGCTTTCAACTGATGGCTATGAATAGAACGTGGGTTCCGTTTTACTGTCGAGGCAATCGCAGAATCACTAAATCATAGCTGCCACGCATCACACCGCTAGTGCCTATCTAACACAGTTTGACTTATGCGTTTGGTGTTTTCGGTACTCGTTTCGGTCTTTTCCTAGCCGTTCTACTTCTGGGACGGTTACGTCTGTGGTGGCTGGGACCTTTGGAGCCTGCTAGAACCACATAAAATGAAACTGCTCTTCTTAACATGAAACGGACCGCCGAGAACTTGTCTTGCGCCCCAATTCAGAGCAATTATTCAAAGCCTATTCTCCCAAGGCGTGGTACTAATCACTCTTTACTCCTCGTTCCGAAACTTCTTTTGCCTTTGATCGCTCGAAATCAGACAGGCAATCTCTGGCTTCTCCAACACACCATAAGTCACAGTCAGATTGTCAAACTAACGCCTATTCAGATGCCAGCTATGCATCCCGTCTTGAAAAAATAGTCTTTCTGTCACTGGACACCTAATACTCCTAGGCACTTCGCCAGTGCTGTGGAAATCCAAGCGACAATCTATTGCCGCAACTTCGACACTCAATGCCGAGTTAATCGCGCTCTTTACAACGACTCTCGAAACTATATGGGTTAAAAACCTATTGTCAGAGATAGATCTGGAAAAGAAGATCCAATCCTATTGTGACAACAAAGGTGTGATCCTGACAGCTGAAACCAACAGGAAATGTGAAGGTTCCAAGCACATAATGGTAAAGGCACATTTCTTGCAGCAACATGTCAAACTAAAGACGATCCACCTCAGCTATGTCCTATCGAAACAAAACATAGCAGACCTTTTGACAAAATCATTGACAAAGATTCCATTCACACATCTACGCCTGTTTGGTTGTAGATTGGATAATTCCTCATCTGCGTCATACTTGGATGTGCTGGGAGGACCGGTGAGCAACCATGGACTGAGGTCCAGTGGTGGTCCATGTTCTAATAGCACAGCCATTGTATCATGGAGATAGTTGAAGACACCTCCATCATCATCATTATAGGATACATGAGTATTAGTGGGTCTGGTTCGAGGAGGCATCTTTGATGACACTCCAACCTGGGTTTGTATGATTACTCCTATGAAGTTAGAAGGCAGCCAGCCTTTTATATTTGGGGATCGAAATTCACCCAATATATCAACTGATGTATTCTAGTCGTCCAGCTTACCGCTTTAGGAGACCAAAACACTCACAGTGGCTAAGTATCTTTTTATATTTAAAAGCTGTCCTAGGTGAACATGTGCACCATTTCCTTGTGTTTGCTTGAACAAGCTCTAGGGAAGATTTTCGGTTGGGCAAATCAAGTCACTGGCCCGCTCATTGGGCACATTGGGCACCCATTGGGTTCAGCCTTTCAGGCTTACCACGAAGCAGCAGAAATAACTTGCAAAGCCCCCAAAGCGTAATGTGCAGACTGGTCAACTGAAGCGTCACCCGATGCCCTTTAGAGACCTTTGGCGGTGCTCAAGGCACCATACCAACGTCCAATGGCCCTGCACTGCTCAATGGGGAAATGCATGCTGCACCCGGAGTTGGCTGCGAAAAAGCGCAATCCGATTAACCCGTGCGCACGAACGGGGCCAGGGAGCCACCAACCCATACCCGGGCCACCAAAGGTATATACTGAATTTCACCCCTTGATAAGTTAGTGGTGCCTGATATCATCAAAAAAAAATCCACTGCTTTCCGATGTCGCACCATTTGCATCCTTGGATGGTGCATGGCCTGATATTTCACGGACTTTCGGTTCCCGAACGCTACTTTTTGAAGGCTGCATTTACAAATTGTGATTCGCAAGGAACGGTTCTCGAAATCAGTGGTTTCCGCTTTAGACGGCCAACACCTGCAGACTTTGGCCCTCAGATCTGCGTGGGGCTGATTCAACGCGAATCTCTGGACAAGGCTCGACCCAGCTTCCACAAAGCAGTGGCCATAATCGCGGGTTTCCGTATCACCAAGTTGTGGATGGTGGCTCTAAGTTTAAGCATTGTCATGGCTTGAGATGACTTGGCCGATTTGGGCACTTCTGGGACTACTGCAGGTAGAGGTCCACAATGGAAGCTGGATAAAAGTCGACGCATGGGGACTGATAACAAAGACCCCTCGAGCAACCGCAGTGGAAAACTTCTCCAAAAAAAGGCGGTTTGGCGGTCTCTCCAACGAAATGTATATGATTTCGAAGGACCGCGCGAGACTCGACTTTCCTTTAGAAAATGTCCACGTGCACCTGATCTGGCACGTGTATTCAATCAGATTTCAGTAAAGCAGAGGCCTGGGTAGTCGGCTGGATCGGTGAGTTCCGGCTGTCTCTTTCTCAGAGCTCCTGGTTCCATCGATGGGAGCACGCAAACGGAGCATACCATAGCCACGTTTCATCTGAGCTCGATCCGCTCCAGGATTTTATACCCTGGTCTGGATCAGCCTCTGGAATGCGTCCAATAAAACGTCACTACCGACACGTTTTATCACACTGTGTTAATTTCCAACTTGTATTTCAGTATATTAGATATACAGGGACATGTAACTTTGTATCATACAAGACCGCCGAGCAAGGTTTTCCGCGGCGGGAGGGCTTTTATATGTCACTCCTTCCCAATCCTGCACATGCTCGAAGTCACCAAAAGTCACGCCAATGTCACGTGGGACATTGGGGCTGACGCATTTAACTCACGTCCTACTCACGCGCTAACACACTGCCGGCACGCGGCTTTGCATGTTGATTTAGGAACATGGTCTTGTAAAGACTGGCAGAGACAAGTGCACCGATAACACGACTCTTTTGCCGTTTACGAATTGGTGCACAGTGTCCTCTACGTTTTTAATCCACATTCAAACTGATCAAGTAACCTTGCGTGAATCAATTGCGATCAAAACCACTCCACGATGAATCGGGTGGGGCCCTCTTCCATTAGTGCCCTTAGGACCCATCGATGTCAACGTTTTGGGACTCTTTTGCAAGATAATTTGAATTTTGAGAGCCCTAATCTCGGGTCTTTGGCGTCAAATCCCAGGCAATTAAATGCAGACTCTCTGAACACCATTAGTCACTAAAGTCGAGCCTGAAAATGGTACACAAATCCACGTGAAAAACTTCAGATTGATAGTCCGGTTGTTGGTGTTTAGTCGGTTGCTTCAGTCTGTACGTTTATTGGTCGTGTTTGCACCGTCCAGGCTGAAGGAATCCGGCACTTTGCGTTGCCGCAAGGTTCCGCTTATACATTTTACAGTGTATAAGCTATCCTACAGTGTATAAACTACATCCTACAGTGTATAAGCTATACCTACAGTGTATAAGCTACATCCTACAGTGTATAAGCTACATCCTACAGTGTATAAGCTAAAACGCCCTGCTTCAACACGCACTTCCAATGTGTTTTGTTTGCTTTACAGGACCACCTTTAGTTTGTAGAAGTTGTCCGTAAACCGTTCCGTTCATATTTGTGTCCCTTTAAGGGTGCTCTAATCCATGGACCCTTTTTGAAGCTCTGATCCGGGGCTTTTTATGCCGCAAGCGGTCTATGCCATTGTGGAGTTCTATGGCAGTTTCCCATCTGCACAGCATGGCACGAAATCTACAAATAAATGACTTCTTTAGGGAATATTCCCCCGTGCGATGTCTTGATGACGACTTTGGTTTGCGTAAACCTGTGACAACTTTACTGCGGTGAGGATTAATAGTTTCACCTCAGCTTGTTTTCGGCCGATGTTTCTGCAATTGTGTTTTCTTGGTCAATGTCAATACGGTTGCCGCTCGATAAACTGGTGTTTCGACGCGAGGTGCTTCGCCCAAGTAGATTTGGGGACAGCCGGCCATCGTCGTAGAAACTCGGCGAGGTTCAGGAGTGGGTCCATGGAAACGAACGTGTTGGAGGGATATGAATACAATATACTAGATATCTGAAAAGGCAGCCATGGCAATAGTAATACGGCACTTCAGGCCTTTCAACCCAAAGTGGCACCTTTACAGAACTTGCCTGCTTCCTGCATGCGGGCTCGGCGAGTCCCAGGTCCAGGTCCAATACACGGCCAGATTCAGTCGCATGAAGCAAAAGCAAGCGCCCCTGTCGGAGATTACTCCAAAAAGCTTCCCGGTATTGAAGACCGATTGCTGTATTTGTCGCCCCGGGGCTAAGAGGCATGAACGCTTGTGAAGGGGCGCATCACTGATTCCCGGCATAGATTGCAAGGCTTACCTAGTAGCTACAATAGGTCCCCAAACAGTTATCGGTGGTGTTTAAGGGTTATGACCACCTAAACTCAAACACGCCGTGGTCCTCGACTGCGGGCTCGTAACCACCTTTGCCAAGCACTGTCCGCTGGTGCTTCAATTTCTGTCGGCACTCGTACCCACAATACTTGGTTCGATCGAAGGAAGGTGTACCTGCAAGTTTCAAGGCGGAACTGTTTGAGGCTGTTTGCTCTCAACCCTTGTCGCTGTCACTAAACATACCGGAACAACTACGGTCCTGCATATAGTATGATATCTTCCCCCAGGCGGTTAGTATCGTTTACGTTGTGTATAGGAATTTCAAGTTTCACCATTCGATTGTGTCCGTCTACATTTAAGCTATTTTAACGTTGTCGACATTGAGTAGGTTCATCCGTCGGCCCGTTTGACCTTGTTTAAAACACTGAGGGCAGCAGGAAAGGTATTTCTTATCTCAACTTCAGCCTTGGGCCATCTTAGGACGTAGCGCTGCTGGTGAGCATACCTTATGAAACAGCACGCCAGAATATTAACGACTACGGTCGCTTTTTGGAGCTGTGAAGTTGCCTGCACTCGTGTCCATCAGTGCGATCTTTCTCCAAGTGGACCAGTACTGATGTCTAGTGGGCTCCTCCTGATAGGCGTGACTTTAGTGCCTACATAGTGCTTGACTAAGGATTCAAACGTAAGCTAGCATGCAGTGCTTCGCTACCAAGCATGCATGTGATTGATTATTAGTTTAGACTTTCCGCTCGGTGTACCAAGTCTAGAATGGTGAGCTTCTCCAAGCACACGTTCATTTCCCGTTCAAGGAAAAGGTCGAAACGGGTTTACTAGACCATAAGATGGAGTAGTTGGGGAGGAGTAGTTGGGGAGGAATAGTTGGGGAGGAGTAGTTGGGGAGGAGTAGTTGGGGAGGAGTAGTTGGGGAGGAGTAGTTGGGGAGGAGTAGTTGGGGAGGTAGAGTGATAACATAAGCACTGCAGAACCCCAAGCAAAGATGGATGAATAACCGAGGGTTAAGGAGTTTCACCCAAAGGTCGCTTTTATGACATGTGGAACTGGCCAATAAAGGCCGCCCACCTCCCGAAACACTAGGTACCTGTACGGGGTTGAGGAAGATCGGAGGGTCTCTGGCCCTTTGCACGCTATCTTCTTCTCACTTGGTGACGTCATCAAAACCTTCCTCGTCTTTAACCGGCTGGTTCGGGCCAATACCCTGATTCGGGCACAAATCGTTTTGTTCAGTCGGGTCTGACCCGTCCTGGGCCTTTTCACGCGTGTTCGGACCCCCTTCAATCGCCATGCGCCTCTTGACCTGCTCTGCCAACTGTTTCTCCTGAAACAGCCGGTACATCTCGTCTATTCGGGAGTAGTCATGCACCCTGCACTCCCGGTACATCTTGAGGATGAGATCGCCAGTCACAAGCCCCGAGTCGTTTTCAAATTCAGGGTCAAGATCGTCCACCACGTTATGCCACAACTGCTCATCGATCAAATCAATACTTATCACGTCTGTTTCCTCGAAAAGTTCGAGCACGACGCCGGAAACATCCTCTCGCCTCTCGGCCGAGGGAGCAAGTCCCCCCGCGAGGTTGAGCTCCTCCCATTGGTAGATCGCCATGCGGACGCCGAGTTCGAACTTGGCATACTGCTTGGGGTCTTTAAATACGAGCACTCCCTGCTCGCTCAGCACGTAGTCTGTTTCGTCAATGGTCGACATGATGTTGAACCAAGCGGCGAGCTGCGCTCGTCACCACAGCTACTAATCATCCGTGCACCGCTGGTCGGACGACGCCATGTGCGAGCTTATAAGGGCGCACGACTGCTTTTCAGGTTATACACAGCACTGCGCGAAAGACCCCTGTTTCAGCTGCATCATGAACCGGAATGGGGTGGCTCTTGGCATGCGCGGTCTTTCACACAGTGCCGCATAAATCCCAAGTACACCTTGGATGCGATGACTGGATTGGAGGGAAGGACGGGCTAAGGGCAGGGGCAGGTGAGTCAAGTCACAGAGTGCGCCGGACTCCTGCTGCTTAAGCGACAGTGGCCTTGGGAGAGAAATTGGTCCGGGCGGGAAATTGGGCTTTTCTTCTCCCGCAGGTGCCTTCGTGAGGCGAGCGCGGCCCCACGTGACCCGGGGCCATATTCCCACGGAGGCAGAGCTTTCCATGTACTGCTTGGCGCCTAGTTTGGCTACCGGGGATGTTCAAAGGCCGGCCGTTTGCTGCTTCTTGTGGAGTGTGGACTGCTTTGCGGGTCAATGCACGGTCGCCCTCAGAAGCGCAGGCGCATGCACCAATTTGAGTGGCTTCTTATGGGATGTGCGGCTACTGGAGGTCTTATTGGCAGCTTCTCCAAGAAGAAAGCAGCAGGACGCTGGGAGCGACTTCAGCTCAAAGGTTGACGCACTACACCGTAGATTCTGGAGTGAATCAAATCACTGGGCTTAGTCATGGGCATGTGTATAGCTTTGGTCCGCTAGACCGGCACAAGGGGGCGCTCAGTTGACTTGAAGTCGCATGGAACCATGCCGATACAAAAATGAGCATGGGCCGAGAGATACTGGAGTGTCTGGTACTCTGGGATGCCCTTCGTGACTCTTCATGTATACATAATTCATGCATGCATGGTCGCTCCACTTATTATGCGCGTGTGCTGCACACCTTGCAGTCCTTCCGAATGTCCATTGCGCTGCTTTAATAGACAATGTCCTCCTGCCCCTGTGCATCTCATTTGCATGCACCTAGTCCTTCATGAGCAAGATCGCTGAGCTGAATCTGCACTTCTAGCTCATGGTTTGTGCGCCACCACCGTGCACATCAAAGCCATCTATACTTCAGCCGCCGCGGCCGCCCGCTGTGTTCAGTCCTCCTTTCACCATGTTCTCTGGAGTTGATCCCCCGCAAATTGTCGTGGTGACCTGCGGTGATATGGACGACTTTCGCCATATGTCTATCCGTTCCTGTATGGTCCAGGGCCTCGCTATAGGCTGCAGCCTTTTTCTGACATTCCTCTCGTGGTTTATCGTACTCCATAACAAAACTCTCATGTTCTTTTTCCACCAGTGTTGCTTGGTGCTTTAAGTGCTTTGCTCCTTGCTCTCTCTCCCTAAATTCGGACCTCTTGGCTCGTTGGTATAATCACACAATGCTCTTCCACGAGTACTGGCCGGCGTTCCACGTGACTCAAGCTGCGAACGCAGCGCACGTTGTTCTCATTTCATCAGTTGAAACCGTGTTTTTCAGGCGTATGTGATTTTTCGAGTGGCATGCAACTGGGGAACTGCCGTTACTGTAGTGTCAGCGCTGCTTGGAAATGTGGTCTCGGCGCTGCTTGGAAATGTGGTGGTGGCGGTGTATATTGTCGCCATCACGTTTTGCACTAAGGCTGGGTCACCGGCTTGTACACCGGCGTCGTGGGATGTACGGGCGAATCCACCGTTTATCTGGTTCGAATCGTTGCTAATCTTGAACAGCGCGGTGTTGATCTAGTTAGGCTCGGCCATCCGTGCCAGGCGTGCGCTGGGCTTGAAGTAGTTTGATGCGTTGCACATTCTTGTCATTATGCCGGTCTAGACGTGCTTGACTTCATCGATCATGGTGTTCTTTAACTTTGCCAAGCCCGATCTCGCTGGTGTACTTCAACATCGGTTTGGTCTTGGCGGTGTACTTCATCCTCGGTTTCGTCTTGGCGGCGTGCAGTTTGCCCTTTAGCTCATTGTGGGCATCCTCTGCGAACAACTCGTCTGCGCCGAAGACACGCCAAAATACCGTACTCTCTTTTTCACTGGGCGTACCCAGCCAAATAATCACTTTCAGCGAGCCGGGCTCCGCTAAGATGCATTTGACAGCCCCGCTTCGGGCTTCGAGAGGCCCACGCTTCTCAGTCTGTGTGGAAGATGGAGTGAAAGTGACGAAATTGTGGAATTTGTGGGGCTCGATGCAAATCACAGTAGATGCTCGAACACTGGTTATGAGGGAATTAGAAACCAGGACTAAAAGCGGGCTGAAAGTAGACGAAAATTGGATTGAAGATAGACCAAAATGGACTGCGGGTAGACTAAAACTGGACTAAAAGTAAACTAAAATTGGGCTGAAGGTGGACTGAAAGTGGACTGAAAGTAGACATTATCGACTGAATGAAGAGACCAATAATACAAACACCTCTAGGACGCTTTGGGAAGAAGCAACCGTGAAATAGAGAGATAATGGACGACGCAAAGAGAAAAAGGATTGTTTATGAATAATATACAGGCTAAGAAGACTGGGGCTACGAAGGTCCATGAAACTGCTGACCACAAATCTTGGAACGCAAAAGACGCAGTGGCAAACACAGAGGCTATGACAAATAAAGTGGCCACGCAATCACAGAGACTGGCCGATTCTGGGTTCACGGGTCTCTAATTGCAAAAAGACATTATGGAGATAAAGATGGGCAAGGATGAGTAAAGATGGGCAAGGCAGATGAGGTACAGAGACTGCACACCACCAAAAGCCTCCAGCCCCAGAAACTCGACAATGTTCAAGCAGATACTCTTGTAGTAGATGGCTTCGCTAGCAACCCACCACCACCGCCGTGACACATTCAGGTTGGAGGATTGGCGTGGTCCTTCAAGCCAAGGCCCGGATGAACACGGATCGGACGTCTGGCCATCAGAATATGAGCCCATTGGGGTCTGGCCGTCTTCCTGGTGGATGACGTGGTGGCCCAGTCACGTGCGCATGCAGGCACGTGCCATTTCGGTACTTGGGGAGCCCGGTGCTCGAGCCACACACTTAGAGCAGTGATTGAGGGCATGTCTGGCCATGAATTGTGACATCTGCAAGCTCGCTAAGGGAAAGTGGATTGCATTAATATGTTCAGAAACCTCTGGGGTGATCCTACAGCATGGTTGCTTCTTCATTTCCTGGCTGTTTATCTTTGCTGTTGACTTCCGAATTTGATTTCGGTCCTGGCTTATGCAGTTGGCTTTGCCGGCTTTTCCTGGCTTTTCCTGGCTTTGTCTTGGCTTTGCCGGCTTTTCCTGGCTTTTCCTGGCTTTTTCTTGGCTTTGTCTTGGTTTGCCTTTGTTTTGTCTTTCTCTTGGCGTGGTCGTGGTCTATTCGCTTCTTTCCTTGCCTTTGTTTTGTCTTTCTCTTGGCGTGGTCGTCGCCTATTCCTTCTCTTTGCCTCGACTTCTTCCTTCTCTTGGCTTGGTCGCGGTCTAGTCTATTCTGCCCTTGCCTCTTCCCTTATTCCGCCCTGGCCCTGATCAAGCAGCCTACTCAACAGCTCCTAGTTCGAACGAATAGATAACCTCTTCTTTATTCTATTATACACTAAAAGTGCCTGAGGAACACAGTCGCGTGCACACTGGGACATGCACTCAACCCCAGCTTTCCAGACGAAAATCCTTCCACAGCCCTGAACCTCAGAGCTGCCCTTTCACGCCTGTATCCAATCACCTGGCCTCAAACTGCACCATTCTCCTTGTGCGGGCCTTGTAGATGACACGGTGGCCGCACTCCTTGCACCGGATGGCGTCGCTCTTTCCCAAGGAAAAGCTGGCGCCACACTGAGCACAGTTGTACTTGACGCCCAAGGACTTGGACGTGATGTGGCCGTGTGCTGCATGAGAGATGGATGCGGGGGCACTGAACCCTTCTCTTTGGGGGGACGACATGGTGCTGGTGCTGATGCCCGCAAGGCGGTGATGAGGTTTTTTTATGCGCTCGCACCAGTACACCAGGGCCCACAGACTATATGCAGGTGCTAAAGTTCATTTTGGCTGGATCTTTGGCCCGGGTTGAATATTTTGGGGGCAGTGGTGGTGTTTTGGCGAGGTTTTATCGTAAATTTCGTGGTGCTTGGGCGTTGATATTTCATTGGTACATAGTGACGCCCTGCTACTTCTTACAATGCTGTTTTGATTTGTGCGTTGGTTGTGGGCCGGTGGGTCTTCGCTGAACAAAACAGTTTACCTAGAAATCGGCTGCCTGGATTCAAAGGGAACAAAAAGACAATCTGGTAGCCAGTCAAAGGAGCCAGTACAACAAGCCGGGCATGACTGCTAGAAGCTCCACGGCACGACTTTCAGCCCCATTGAACTCGATGATGTTCGAAGCGAATGATGTGGTTGAAGACGGCGCAGGCGATTTGTGTGTAACGGTACCGATTTTTTGTGGGGCCTCAGACGTCTTTGAGGAATCTGGTGCCTTTGCCGTTTCAAGTGTCTTTGAGGAATCTGGTGCCTTTGCCGTTTCAAGAGTCTTTGAGGAATCTGGTGCCTTTGCCGTTTCAAGAGTCTTTGAGGAATCTGGCGCCTTTGCCGTTTCAGATCTTGAGGACTCTGGCGCCTTTGCCGTTTCAAATTTCTTTGAGCCCTCTGATTGGTTTGGAGGCTCGGATGCTTTTGAAGTCTCAACCGTCTTTAAGTCCTCAGATATCTTTGGGGACTGTGACTCCTTTAAATCCTTAGATGTCTTTGAGCTCTCAGATTGCTTTGAGGACACTGGTTCCTTTGAAGTCATCGGTGCTTTTGGGGACTCCGGCTCCTTTGAAGTCATCGGTGTCTTTGAGGTTTCAAACGTCTTCAAGCCCTCAGACGTCTTTGAACTCCCAAACATCTTTGAACCCTCTGATTGTTTCGGCGACTCTGATGCCGTTGAATTCTCAAATGTCTTTAAGTACTCATACTTTTTTGAGGTCTTGACTTCCCTCAAAATCTCAATTGTATGTGGCTCGTAATGCTTCTTTTTCGATTCAAGCGTCTTTTTAGATTTGCTATTCCCTTCATCCGGACCTTTTGTAGCCTGTGGCTTCGGAGAACCCTCTGCATCCCTGAGCTTTTCGGACTTCATCTGAGTACTCGAAGCTCCTGAACCTTTGGACTTCTGCTGATTTTCTGGCCTCAGCGTTTCCGCAGGGTTGTCGGAAAACTTCTGACCTATGTATGTCTCGGGTAGCAGAGATGTCCTCGAACTTTGGGAAGTTTCTGAAACCTCTGGCGGCGAAGATCCTTGAGAAACCTCGGAATTTTTTGGCATTTCGGGGTTTACAGAGACCTCTGGGGTTTTGGGAGGCTCGGGTGTGTTTGAATGTTCAGGTTTCTTTAGCACCCTGGGCTTCTCTGGAGCATCAGGTTTTTCTGACGACTTTGGAGTTTCTGGACGCTTGAGTGAATCGTGAACCTCTGCCAATTGAGGTGTTTCAACGGTGCTATGAGCCTGTGGGGTGTGTACCAGTGTATGGGGTGCCTCTGGACTCTTCGGGGTCTCAGTCACAACTAACGGCGTTTGCGGCTCTGGTTCGTTTGAAGATTTTGATACTTGAGCCTGATCAGGATTCGATGTGCTGTTACATCCTGAACACAACGTGGTGGAGCAGTTTGATCCAGAGCACGACCCTATCAAGGTTTCTGCTGGAGGCATAGGGGTTTGGGGATGCTGTATCTCAACAGTGGCGGCTTCCGGTGAATTCGGTATCTCAAGCGTCTCGTTGAAGGTGACGGTTTGATTCAGGGCAGACCTCTCTTTTCTCGACTTTGCTTCCGAAACGGTGCCAACGCAAGGCTGGCCTGGAATGCAGGGAACATCGTAAGAGTCTGGCTTCAACTGCACGATACGCTCAGATATATCCCTGCCATTGCAATACATCAGGAATCGGGAGCTGGCGCCGCAAGTGTAGGTAACAATATTGATTGGGTAGTAGTATCCGGCCTTCAAGCTGTACTGAATCTCGTTGTATCCACCGGCATAGGTGTATATGTTTTGCGAAACCATGTAGTCGTACCCCTTTGGACACCAGCCTATGCCCATTTGGACACTGGCGCCACAAGAACTATCGATCTGGAAAGTATAAGTCTTCGTCACGTCAGCATAGAGGTAACCATTCAAAACCACTACCGCCTGGGGTTGGAAGACTTGCATTCCGTAGATCTGATTGTAGCATGCATCATAACATTGATTGCCCTCAAACCCCACAGGCTGTTGCCAAAGTTCTTCCTGGATACACTGGCTTTCGTAGCCATAACTATTGAAGTCAACACTCATGGGATAGAGGGCCGCGTAAACCCCATAACAGTCGACATAGTCTGGTCCAAAATAGGCACTTGAAGTACCCAAAGCGGCCACCAACCAAACAAGAGTGGAGAAGTTCATGATATGGCTTCAAAAAATCAACGAGGGTGCGGCTCCTTATATACCCGTGGGGAAGCCGCCTTGGAACGCATTGCGGGTGCTGCTTTTGACAAGTCCTGATTTGGTACTTACGTGCATGAGCCGGTGCGATGCGGGGACTGCATACCAGTGGTCTACATGTAAGAGACCCGCGGCACCTTCATATTAATCTATGCAGTAAGGACTCAAACCGCTTATGTCCTTTTGGGAAAAAACAGATTACGAAAGCTTAGATCCAGATTTGGTGCGATTCTACTTACCCATGAGAATCCTCAATTTTAGCCTATACCATAAACAGCTGTGGTGAATAGTGCCGCCGCACATTTCCAGCATCGACGCGTATCGTGACTTCTAAAACATTACCCGACTGCATAACTAAGCCTTCTGCATCACAGTGATATGAGTACACTACATGAAGCAAACGCGTTGCTTCTGTTTCATCCCTGTTATCGCGCATCACCGGCGCTAACGTTCCAAGGTTTTGCACACAAGGTGCTGCAAAAACATCGAAGCCTTAAAGTTGGCTGCTTTAGAGAGGTATATAAGGTGCTCCCACCCGGGTGCAAGACCTCGCGCCAAAATTTTAGGGTTCCCGAATCAAAGCACACCCTTTTGCAAAGTGAAGGGCTCTTCGTCAGCTGGTTTAGCTTCTAGTTCCTGCAAGAATGTCCACAAGTTTTTGAGTCAGATCTGTTAAGGGACCCTAGTCTGGAGCCCATTGTTGCATTGTTTGATAAATTTCCGAGATGAGTTCTAGCCCATTCCGCTATTGTTCGGTAGCTATAAAAAACCGAGTTCTGGCTGGTATATGGTGACTAAAGGGAGCTCTTCGTGTGGCGGCTATCAATTGGGAGGCGCCAAGGGCCCAATAACTGACAAACAGCCCTATGGGCCATCCCTTTGCCGGTTTGAATGGCTTATTCTACTGAGTGGAACTTTCAAAAGTTCCCGTGGCTGCTTCAGTCTTCGCTCCGAATGCTGATTGATGTGGCTCAAACAATTGGCTATTGTTGAGAGGAGCGTGATCCATTCGCCGAGCATAGTATCCAGAGTTTTGTTGCATATGCTGGGCTCTTTGTCTTTCGGCGCATGTGGATATGACTGTGATACCCTGAGCCCAGAGAAGCACCGCAAAACAGTTGCGAACACCTCAAGCTGCTACGAACCAGTTGTTTTACCCCCATTAAAGCCATTCCGGCACTAATAAGAGACACCGACATTGATTTATTGTTTAGCGTGTTTACGGCGTTCACTTGTTTGACACGCGGAATGTTTGTTTGTTGACTCTCGGACTGGAGAACGCGTCGCTACTCAACGGAGAATGTGCGATCATTTCCACCAGCGGCGCATAAATGAAGCTTCATTATGTTTCTTACATTGAGTGTTCCTGAATTATTTTCCATCCGTGAAGGTCTGGGATCGTGTGAGATTTTGCAATTCATATGAAACGCTCAGTTCAGAAAAGTCAGTCAATGCTTGAACCGTACCTCAGCTACGGTCAATAATACTTCACAATGATTTTGAAGTAATATTGACTTGAGGGTCTTCAGCTTCAAGCTTTGCCTTAGCTCAGGCTAATGTTTCCAGGCAAGACTATATTACAACGTTTCAAACCGTCTGCCCTTGACTTTGCTATTCACTGCACCAGACTATACCTGTTTCCGTCAAAAGTGCTGCTGGCCACGTGAAAGCCAATAACAAAGCTGTTTTAGTCTGAAATTTCGATTCGTTGAACAAAGTGAGCTGCTTTGATATCGTGTCGGTTTCAAAATGTACCGTGGACACTTTCACGATTGTTTAGGGCTTTGCATAGTGCATCATTCCCTCTGTCCGTCATGCTATTTATTTTTCTCAACCAGAAATAATGATTGTTCCGCTGATGCTAATTGAGAAAAGACACCTAAGGAGAAAAGCAGATTCAATACCGCCAGAAAATCCTCCCTCATGACATTTCTGCGGTCCAAACCGCACCATCAAGAAAAAAAAAACGGGAACATATTGGGCCAGCGGAGTTTCAGCGTGGGGATTCTTCTTCCGTGTTTTGTTTGCACCCATTGCGAGCCTTCATATAGTGAAAGGCCACCGCGCGTTTCGTCGGGCCATGAACTTCTCTTCGCAAAGTCCAACGTCCCACCTTCAACAAACTCTGTTTGCACCTCCTGCATCGGCTCCCACCATAAAAACCCAAACAGCCCTTTATTCATCTGAGTGATTCACCTTGGCCTAGCCCCTCATCTTCACAATGCGGCTTCTCACAGTGTTTTCCCTTGTTACCTTGGCCGCCGCAGATATAGCAGCCCAACCACAGCCGCAGTTCTACCCCCTCACGCGATCGGGCAAGGTGCCCGAGATCCAGCCCTACACCTTGGGTCAAGAAGTGATGATCGACTGCATCCTGAGAAGTATCGATAATGGCGAACACATCTTTGACACCAACAACCGCATAGTCTACAAGGCGTTCCCCGTGTGCAAAGAGACGGGTAAGCCGCTCACTTTCCGGTATGGAGTTTCCGAAGACGTCAACTGTACCATCACATTCACGGACGAGCTCTACCACTTGTTCCAACTCTACGTGCACGAGGACGCGCCCTTCAGTTGCAGAATCCCCGTGAGCACTGAGATGAACTCCTTGGAGAAAGGTGGAGCTTACATTCCGTTGACGTTCAACTTTCGTGGTGAAGTCCATGAACTGCACATGGACGTGGACCCATATATGAACATGATCATCACGAAGCCCGCCTCTAGCGACCCCGGGCAACAGACAGTGGTCAACGCCATCGCGTGGTCGGCCGGAACAAACGCCACCCGCTTGACCATTGGCAACACGTTCACCCTTGAGCTCGCAGTCAGGTGGTTCGATTACATCAAGCCAAAGGGCTCGCGTGGAACCGCCGCTCTTCCATACGCTGACGGCTTTTACAAGTTACCCATGGCGACAATGCCGGTGTCGTACCTGCAGTACGCCTTATCATTGATTTGTGTGGCAATACTCTCAGCCCTAGCCTCGGGGTTCATTTCCTACAGGCTCAAGAAGGTCCGGGGATATAGTGTGTTGGATACGGAGTCGTCCATCTCCAAGAGGGATTGAAACGTATTGGAGCCCATATGGAAGAGCTTTGAGCTTGTGTATTGTATGGACATAAGTGGAGAGAGCAGCCTTCCTGTACTCAAGGAGACAATTATGTTCCTCAAGTCCTAAGTTCTCTTATCTATATAAGAGACCGGTGCTTTAACTCATAGGTGATAGGGAGGCTCGTGATATCACCGGAAAGAAAGCTCTCCTATTACGCCCAGGTTCAACCCATGAGATCTAGATTCACCAAACTGATACCTGCCGAGACTGATTGACACACTGCACTACATTCACGTGGCTTAGGCACAAACGAGATACTTCCTTGGGCCTTGCGCTTGCGAGGTGATTGTTCTATAAAATCGTGGGTGTACACTAGTCGGAGTTCTGCTCAGCGACACTTTTGAATGATTGCCTTCAAGAGAGCCTTGGTCCTCTCGGAAACCGAGCCGGAAGTGTCCACGTAATTCTCGGTGAGATAATCAATAAAGCGTTTGGTGAGGTCTTTCTTCTCCTCCGCTGTAGCTTTTTGTTTGTAGGCCAAAAACTTGTTGACCGAGAGCTGGAGGCTCTCCGCAAGCGCCGCGTCGTCCACCTTCACGTTCCGGAGCGGAAGCGTCACATCAAGGAAAACCGTGTCGGCAGAGGAAGGATAATTGTCTTGCAAGTAGCGGATCACGTGGTAGTGCAAATACTCCCGGTTCAACACGTCGAACTGGTCAAACAACGCCAAAAAGTGCCTGCATGTACGCACTGCCACGGCGGCCTTCATATCTTCAGCGATGCCCTTGAGCATCTCTGCCACACACGAGTCGAAGAGCGCAAGCGCAATGTCGCCTTTGAGCACGGGGTTCAGATCAGGGTTTCCCAAAACGTTCAAGTCGACATTTTCCGTGCCATTAATGCTTGCACTGTCGTGGTTATTTTCGTCGTCTGACACATCCACCTTTATCACGTCCTCGTTGTCCTTAAGCGTGTCGTTCTCCTTCAGCGTGTCGTGCTCCTTAAGCGTGTCCTTCTCCTGGACATCTTCCTGGACATCGTCCTCATCCATGCCGGCGGCCTCTGCCAACGCGGCAGAGTCCTTGACCTTGCGCTCGTACTCAGAGTGCTGAGCCGCCAAATCGTCCTGCTGCTGTTTCTGCGTCAGAAGACCCATGAGCTTGCGACGGGTGAGGAGCTTGGCCACGTACGCCAACTCAAACTGCGCATAGCTGAGCCACAAGCGCTCCTTGTCGGGGTTGAAGCGCAAGCCCCGCATATACAAGTCGCGGGCGCCACGGGCATTGGCGTTCTCCTCGAACTCGTACTTGGCAGCGGAGATCCACGCGTCGGTGTTCCGGGGCTGCAACGAGAGGAGCTTGCCGTACACGCGGTACACCACCTTGACTGCGTCGTGGTCCTTGACGTAGCGGATGTAGTTTTTCCAGAGGTCCAAGTCGCCGGGAAATCTGCGAACCGCCCGTTCAAAGATGGACACCACGCGGCGGAAGCCGGCGCGGTCGGAGATGCTGGGACTGGTGTCCACCTTGCCGGACTTGCCTAGGCGCAGGATGCGCTTGAGGCGGAGTTTGTCGAGATTGGACTCGAAGTCGGCGTAGCGGAGGAAGTCGCGGGGCTGGGCGCCACGGCCCTGGGTTCTCTGCTCGAAGTCCGTCCGCCTCCGCATGATCATGGTGATTTCCTTGCGCTCGAAAAGGCCTTTTCGCTGGAGATCCTCCAACTCTGGAACACTCTGTTCCATAAAGATGCGGGCAGACATTTTGGTGGTGGTGATGGATAGGGGTCAGGGTAGACTAGGACACTGGTGGCGGTGGATAGGGGTCAGTGTAGACTAGGACACTGGTGCAAGTGGAGACCTTTGGGGGATGCTTTGAAATGAGGGGTCTGGGTCGGGGCGTACGCTCCAGTGAGCAGGGAATTGGAGCGGTGGTGACTGGGCGTGAGCTATGGGTAGAGGTAGCGGAAACAGAATAGCGCGGAGAGTAGTGATTTCATGGGATGAGATGGGAAAGCATCGCGAAAGGAAAAAAAAAAACACAAAATGCTCCAGGAGGGGTTTGAACCCACGACCATCGCGTTCCTCACACGATCGTGACTTTGTTGTATAACAACGTCGTAAAACGGCTATAAGCACGAAGCGCTAACCACTGCGCCACTGGAGCACTTGTACTGCAAGAATATTTCTGAGGCTGGTATGTCAACTTACCTGGAGAAGGATCTCAGAGCACCAAATCCATTTGCACAAATATATTCTTTGAGTCACCAGTTTGACTTTCAAACATGTATCACTTCGAAAAGTTGTTTAGGGCCTGTTCGTAAGGCCTTGATACCGTCCTCTGTGTCTCATTCTTGTGTCTTATGATGGACACTTTTGCTCTTGTAGGAGTTACCCGCGCCACCTCCTGCGTTAAGGAGACTCCCGTATCCTGTTTCTCGAATGGGTTCGGACTAGCGCGGCAAAAGGCTGGAACCACACTATCTAAGCTGAACAAACCAGTATTCAAAAGGTGTATACTTCTTTGCACTGCATCCAAGCCAAACGGCATGGCTTAGGACTCCCAACTTCATTATTGTTCCTTTTTCGGAAATTTGAAACCTGGGGTATGATTCTGGGGGATGGCCTCATATGTGCTGCTTTGGGAATTCATAGTCTTTGTCACTTGTCAAAACGGGCGAAGAAGAATTGGTTTCATGTCAAAATGTGGCAGACTTGTGGATTGGTTTGGTTGGATTTGTCTGGGCCATTTAAATCGTTCTCTGTTGGTATGTTTATTTTGTTTTGGTTTGAAACATCGTCTTGGCCTGAAACATCGTCTTGGCCTGAAACATCGTCTTGGCCTGAAACATCGTCTTGGTATGAAACACTCCGGCGCACTGATTCGAATAGCTATACCAAACGTAGATGCTCGACAACCGTGACACCAGGCGCGGCTGAGTAAGCGTTCCGGCGTTGGAGTTCATTCATCGGCGCCGTTGGCTTTGCAATGATTAAGAATTTTCTATACCATGCATGAATCCTGCCAGTCGTATGCCCACCAATGGTGCGCTGGTGCGCCAATGGTACGCTGGTACATCAATGGCAGCACCCAGTCCTGGCTATTCTCCGAAACAGTTTGTCCCGAGAAAAGTCCTGAAACCCTTCAGATAAGCTTGATGTTGTGGTGCCATCAAAAGTCCGGCCATACCCACAACTAGTGGTCATCTAAATATAGCTGCAACTCACGGTCGTCAATTGCAAAGGGACTCAATATTCTCACTCAGGGAGTTTTTCAACAAAAAACAAGAAATACCTATATCCGGGGCTCTAGAAGATATTTTCCTTATTATACAACACGACTTCTACCTTTTAAAGTCGGACACTTTATGTTTAAAGTCCCCATATTCTTCCAAAGATGTCGAAGTTGAAAATATTACCCTCTAATACAGAAAACACTGTCTTCAAGAGCCAGATCAATCTCATGGCCATGGAATCCATCACCTCAATGCTAGGTTACCTCAATTTATTACACTTCCCCCAACTCCCATACCAACTGCCCCTCCCAAGGATCTTCTGGAGAGGCTTATTCAGAACTATTACGCCTTCGTAGGCTCCCTACTACCATTGAGCTGGTGCTGTTTCAGTGTGCAAACATGGTCTCGTCAGGTCTATCCAAAAGTATATAAGTGTTTTGCCAGGCACTCTGACTGTTTAGGAACGTTCTCGGGAAATCTTTGTACCAAGACCCTATTTACCATTTCACCATGCACATACCGAGCTTCCTTCATGCTAATGCCCATACCATGCCCTGGGCCCTATGGCCTAGAGCGTGCAATTATGGTGTATGAAAGAATGAAAATTGGAGAACAAGATTTCTAAAACTGCCAAATTAATATTCACATGCAAGACGGTCCACTGCTCTTGACTGCGAGTCAACCAAGTCTCTACTGCATACCTCAGGTACTGTCGCCAATTGAAGTGGGCCATTTGAAAAGCACAGTTTACTGGTGTAAGAAACTTTAAAATGTACAGCAAGAGCAGGTCATAAGAGATTCCAAGGCACTTATCAAGGATCGGCGAGTCAGGGGGTTGTGCCTCAACAGAATGAGGTTCGCGGAGATGGTCGAAAGGGTGACGGCAATATCTGTGCTTGCTTAAATATCCTCTTTTCTTGCACCAAAGGCTTGATTGTGGCTGGCCTTTCTTTTCACAAGATGATGATTTGGAGACATTACGAACACGGAGGTGCTGATGTCGTGGTTCCGTTTCAATTCCCAAAGAGTCAAGCAGCTCTGCAAAGAAAACGTAAATGGGAGGTTGGACATGGTGTCCACTAGTGATGGGAAGTTTGCAGCCTCCGGCTCGCCACGATAAGTTTGACATTCATTATAACCAATGGTGCTTCAAACTGGTGCATTGTTGATGATTTCGAACAAAATCTTGGCCTTTCATGAAAAACTGGCACCGAAGATATCGATGCCTTATGGGGCAGTTTGGGAAAAGGCTGCCTAATTTTCGTGCCACTACTCGCACGCTTGACTTGTCACCACCGTGAATGATGTATACTGTGACAGGACTACACAATTCTTTTGGGTGCAAAACTAACAGATTAAGAGGTGAATTGGTGATTTGACTGTGGCTCATAAATGACTCAGATGAACTTCGGGAGTCAAAGAAGAGCCTCCCTTGGTGTCTTTCAGTGTTGGACCAGACTCGGTCATCCCAAGACACATCGTTTTCATGGTGTTGTTATCGTGTCATTGGATCAGCCATTCGGGCACGTCCTCTGAACTCGAGTAAATGAATAAGTCGTTCAAAGAAATCGCTCGAAGGACTTTAGGGAACCATGTCCCGCTTCAAAGTTCACGCCTGACAACTTCTCGGCTCCTCCACTAGCAGATCATCCACATGTGATTAGCACCACGAAGGTCCTTTTCTGCTGTAACTAAGACAAGTCTTGTCAAAAGCTCGCTGAGCCCCTATACAAGTGGAGGTCGCTTCAAGTCATCTATAGATTCAAGGCACGTTTGCACAGCACTAATCGAGGGACTCTATTTACTATAACTATTAGCTCTACCACCTACTACTCTACCACCTACTACTCTACCACCTACTACTCTACCACCTACTACTCTACCACCTACTACTCTACCACCTACTACTCTACCACTACTTAACTTGTTTGTAACTTTTGCTAAAGCTCAGGCACTGTAGTTGCCTCTATGCCATTGGAGCTACCCAACGGCATCCGATTGGCCATGCCCCGTATTTCTCTAATGCTGGTGGATGCTTAGTAAAGGTGTGATACCAAAAATGATTTAGTAGCGATAATTCTAAATTTGAAATAGCGATTTTTATATACTGAACCAAAAATGCTAGTTCTGAAAAATGCTAGTTCTGAAAAATACTAGTTCTGAAAAATGCTAGTTCTGAAAAATGCTAGTTTTGAATGTGTTTTGTACGAATACTTGGTAAATTCCACACCTCACACCTTCTAAAAATCGTGATGGTAGCTGCTATAAGTATAAAGTTTTAAAAGACTCTTGTTCTTCAATTGCAGCTAAGTATCGTTCTTAACAGCTTTATCTATAATCTCGGAATCTGCCAAAACTCCAGCAGTATTGGTCATAGCTTTATTACCAATGACGATTCACCAAACTTGCCATGACGAGTGCAATTGTGCAGATTTATCATAGCCAGTGCAGAGAAAGTACCGTCGGGCGGCTTTTCTGGTCAGCAACTCAGTCAAATCAGGAAGCAGCATGGCGGATGGCATCTCTTGGTGGTGGAACGAGTACTGGTGTCGGCCGTGGCTGAATGGCAGCAAGGCATCAAGTACTCTTGTCCCAAAGAGCAATTGATCTTTCCAAGCCATGACGTCTTGAACCAGAGCTGGAGTTGCGAGTGTCTCGGAAAAGCCAGGTAGTCTCCGCGGAAAGGCTTTCGTGCCTCAACCTGCATGGTTGTTCGGGCTGGAATTCTGCGTTGTCATATTTGTGTGTCTTGAGTTGTCTAATTGCATTTGGAAAGCTGGTCTCTAGTTTGATTAGGGAGATGCGTTCGTGATGGCCTGGAACCTTGGTGTGCTTAAGATGGGGCGGCCGTGTGTGCACTTTCCAACCGGTACATCTCGGAAGCACGCTTGACATTTATCACCTCAGGTATCAGCATTGCTGGTTTTGTGTTATCCACTACACCGATGTTTCAAAAGGAAAAGAAGAAATCACAAAGATCGAACCAAAGCATGCGAGCCATTTTATACTTGCTTGAAGGTCTGAGTCTGGTGCTTGGACATGAGCGTTAATGAATGCTGAAACGGATCTTTTGGCTAAAAAAACAAACTACCGAGCATCGGGAAATTCTTTCCAGGTTTGAAACCGGCCCTTTATTTTTTGTTGTAGTACATCAATTAATGTTACCATCATGGTAGTGCGCTACTCATGGGTGCAAAATAGACCTGCCACGTGCGATGAGGCATGCAGTTTTCTTGCATACGTGACAAAAAAGCTCTATATGATCAACCATGATTAGGTGTACCTAAATAAGTATTTCCTACTTCAGTTGTGCTTTATCTAACATTTCATAGAATCTAGCTGATTACCAAATGACCCTGCGCGGACCAAGGGCCGGGCCGAAAGAACGCCGTGCATCCTCGCGCGCGTCCTTGAGCGTACGGCTTACTGCGGACAGATTGTGTACCAGCTGGCCCGCACTTTGGCCTCGAACACTGGTCTCGGTGTCGGGGTTTCTTGATTTGATGATCCACTAATTTTGGTATCAGCAATGGGACATTCACCAGAGCAGTTGCTTATCAACCATTCACTAACTTGAGTTCGTGCGATTTCTGCATATTCACCACTTGACACATATTCAAGCTCTCGATTCCAACACTTTACCGTTTGCACTTCTCTGATTCCGTAACCTTTCCGTTTCCGGCATGCTAGATTGTACAGTCCCGCCTAGTGCCAAGAGACGATGTATTCGTTGATGATTCCGAAGAAGTGGCGTCACTTGGGGTATACAGAAACACGGGAATATAGTGCCACGGCGTCTGGCGCCTTCTTGCGCGAGAAGGTCCGACTGGGACTAACGTTCAGTAACGTTGAGTGCAGTGCCCGATCGTCTGAACGGGCTTCTCCAAGCAATGACCCGAAGAGGAATGGAAAGTGGGCGAAGCCCCGAACACGGCGGGGTCTCGGGCATTTCCACGGCACATCACAAGGGCAGCGTACTACCCATGGTGGTTGGACAAGTATCGCCAAAATGGTGTACCCACCGGTGTTTGAGACCAAGCAGTCGAGATTGGCATGCTCGTCACCAGATCCTCGTCACCAGATCCTCGTCACCAGATCCTCGTCACCAGAATCCGTGGTAGTCAGAAATGGTAGTCAATGGTAGTCAATGGTAGTCAGAAATGGTAGCCAGAATGGTAGTCAGAAATGGTAGCCAGAATGGTAGTCAGAAATGGCAGTTCATGGTCGGTTCACTCACAGACTGAATGCCTCGGGTCCGAGCTAGAAGCCCTAGGAGCTCCACGACAAAGCACCTTCGCCCTGACCTCCGTCGTGGCCAGACCCATCTACCTCAATGACACACCATGGACTTGGAATCGGCGGCATCCCCCCAAAAATAGTACCCCATGCCCGCGCCCACCACCACCGCGGCCATGTACCAGCCGTTATAGGTCATGAACACCAACATCAACATAAACGAATAACCCACCTGCACTGCATAGAGCACGGCCAGGCGAACCCGCATGGGCCTGGTGATTCTCGTCGCGGACGTCACGGGCCCCATGCTCGGCCCCACCACAAGCTGGCTCCTCCAGCGCGCTACCCTGAAGCGGAGGTACTCGTACAACATCCCCAAAACGGCAATGGCCACCAACGTGCCCAACATGCCACCCAAAGTTTTAACATGCCACCACTTGTAAATTACACATGTATTGCGCCACTCCCACGTGAAGAGCATCTGCGGTTAGTATTTCACTGGCGCCCGGTAGAAACACACATACGTTCATTTTACACATTTCGTGAGGAGCGCCGTCCATGGGCATATCGTGCAAAGATGAGTCGTGGAGCGCCATATTGTGCGGGATGATGATGTGCGTAGCCAATGCAAGAGGAAGATGCTGCAAGACGACTGTGTGGGAAGGTGCTGAAGTATTGGTGGTGCAATTGCCGTGATTTTCGAGACTTAAAGTGGTGAGTGTGTATGTAGCATGCGCGGGCCTGCTAGCGGCATCCTTTCACTGATGCGCGTGCCAGCTAGCAGCATCCTTTCACTGATGCGCGTGCCAGCTAGCAGCATCCCTTCATCGATGCGCGTGCCAGCTAGCAGCATCCCTTCATCGATGCGCGTGCCAGCTAGCGGCATTCCTTCATTGTATGCGCTTGCGCCTACACAAGGGTTTAAATTCGAAATTAGCGGCCAGAAGCCCTGCTTCAGTTCAGGTCCTCTTGCCACTCTGGTCTGCTACGTATACTCACAATCTTCATCCACCAACACAGATGCATCGAAATACAACGAGGGGTCCAAACTACCCACGTTGGCACACTTGCATACCCCGTCAATCAACAACTCGCTCATGATCTTGCCGCTAGCAGGCGCATTGTTTATGCCCCAGCACGAGTGGGCCGAACATAAGAATAAATTGTCCACGTTGGTTTCGCCAATTAAAGGCCCAGACGACGAAGGCACGTCGAGCACGGGCAAGTAACAGGCCTGCCGCTTCAATATCTGGCCTTTCTTCAACATGGGCGACATTTTGCCCACTTTTTTGAACAAGTCGTCACACTTCGATTTCACCACCTCCACGTCGTCGGTGGTCTCCGGAACATCGACTGCCGAGTCGCCTTCACCGCAAACGAACACCTCGTCCTTTCGAGCGTAGATCTCTGGCGACGTATAAGAGTCCGGGCCCGTCTTGAATTCCGTGAAGATGGCATACGGCGAAACACTCGTGTCTTTGTATGGCGCGATGGTGATGGAGTGTGCCCGTAAGCCCGATATCGGGCAGTCCGGCAAGATGCGCGACGTCCAAGGCCCTACTGTTAGAACGGTCTGGTCTCCCTTGAGCGAAATGAGCTGTTTTTCTGCGCCGGACTGCGTCACCTTGGCACTCGTGGGCTCGTACTCAATGCCCGTGGCCACGCCCGTTTCCATGGAATACAACACGCGGTTAACCTTTCCCAATATCAACTCGAGCGAACCTTGGGACTTTTCCACGGCTCGCTTTAACAAAAAGTTAGTGAATTTATACGGATGAACTTGCGCAGTGGAGTCTTTTCCGCCCAAGTATGAGCAGCTAGACACCAACGATTCGGAAATCCAATTGAGGTCAGAGGGAAGCGTCTTGGTCAGCGAGGACTGTTTTGGAGGCGGGTTTTTCCCGAGCGACTTGGGCTCTATGTCGTCCAGCTCAGGATCCGACCCAAATTCGTTTTCCTCGCGGCTGATATCGCCTTCCACGGAAACTGTGGTCAATCTCCTATAGTCCCACTCGTTTTCCCCGTCATACTCATCGGAGAGCTCCTGATGTAGCTGGAACGAAAGTGGCACCAACGGCTGGGGAAACGCCCAGAGGGCCAAGAGCCCGCCGGCTTTACCGCTGGCTCCTCCGGCCACCCGCTTGGACTCCACCAATGAAATGTGGTACTTGGCGGGGTCATAGGCCAGATGACTCACCAAGTAGTATGCTGTGCAAACGCCCATGATACCTGCTCCGACAATGATGATGTGCTTCTTACCAACTTGGCGGCCTGAGGCTGCATTCTGGAACGTGAGATTGGGCATTGAGGAAGCTTTGGAGAAGGATTCGGGGACAAAAATCACTGGCGGCAGGAAATGCAGACTGGAGGGTTCGGAATTTTCTGTTTTTGTTAAGCTGGCTTCTGAATGGGCACGAATCAATGCACTTAGATGACCAATGATTTGCAAATCCAAAAAAAGCTGGAGGAGAACGCGCATTAATAAGGTGATGTGTAGTGGGGTTGCTCGCGAGGCGATGCACGGATGTATTCGCGTGTATGCAGGACCGACCTGGAAACTGTCCTGATGCATTCCCTGTCGACGAGTCGGGTACTTTTTGATCCGCAGCTTGAAAATGCAGTGCTTCCTGGATTTTCACGGAAATACCCAAGTAAACAGCGCCGTGAAATGCACCCCAGGCCACCGCACACCATTGCACATGAGCACTGTTATACGCCCACAGTCTTGACATCGACCAATGTACGTCACCACCGGCAAGTTGCCGAGGTGCTTTGAATGAGAACCAATCCTGTGATGACAAATTGATGGATAATGTGTGGCGGTTCAAGGTCAAGCCCAAGGGCACAATGAAAGTGGGTGCAGTATCACTAGCCTGTCCACTACCCACATTGACCAGTAGGGGCAAATCAATGCCAAAGACATGATCCAAAGCACATCAAGATGTCATAATAATGCTTGACGCAGTCAATCGACTCTGATATCGCAGCGAAGAACGAATTTTCAAGGTTTGAGGCTCACAGTCGAACACCACAAATGATTCACATGACATCAGCAACATCATATTCAACATCATAATCAACATCAAATCAACAAAATCATAAACAACGCTAATCAAGAACCAGTCTTTTAACTTCGATGCTCATGATCAGACATGCTTCTTTTTGTTCGTCCACACCTCACACTTGCGCGTGATCCACAGCATTAAGGACACGCTCTGGAAAAGCACTAAAGAGAGAGCCATCAACAAAACAGTCATGATCAAGCGCTCGTTATCCTTCCACAAACGGTCGTCCCAGAGGTGCACGTCATCAGCTTTTTTCTTGCGCAAGTAGACGTCGGTAGGATCGTGTTCTAGGTTCCAGTACGGTTCCACATCATTGTACATGAACGAATTGCGCTCGCGTTCTTCGGACCGGGAGTCGTGGTTCACAATATCGTGGAAAGGCACGAAAAACTCGGGGTTGCTCTCCAAAACCGAGGAAGGGACAGGGTGGTAGGTCTGCAAGTCCGTGGAAGTAAGCAAGATGGTGTAATGGGGAGAAGGGCTAATGCGGAGAATGCGCCGGATGGCTTCGTCGACCTCGTGCAAGGCCGCACCACGCGTTTCGTCTTCAGGGAGCGGGTCTGCCTCGTAACGAATCACACGCGTGCGTGTATCAATATACTGCTCCACGTTTCCAAAGGACCTTATCACCTCGGCCTTGCACGTGTGCACAATGTACCGCTCCAAAAACTCCAAGTCCACGATGTCCTCTACCCATGGCATAGATACCAATGAAGACGCCATGTGAAGGTAGTTGCGGAGATGGGGCCACGTGACCCTTTTTCTCTCCAAAAGGTCGCTGTTTTTCATGCCGGGGACGTTGACTAGGAGGAATATATCCGAGGAACACTCCGACACGAGTTTCTTGACCATATTGCTGGCATCTTCGGAGCTTTGTCTGTGCAATGAACCGCCGCGCATCTCGTCTTGGAGGCCCGGAACTAGTCTATGAGACGCCAAGAGAAATGGCGCCACTTGCGCAGCTTCCACGAGACTAGTGAGGACAACGAGGCACTTGATGAGGAAGAGGCTGGCTAGTTTCATGTGTAGGCGCCGGCTGGGATGGTGTTGGCGTGGACTAAGGGTACTTATTATAGTGAAGGTCTAACCGCGCACGCCAAAACGCCTTGGTTAGTAGCGCCTCTACATGCAGGACACAGACTGATCATGGGCAATCAAACTGTCAGCTTGGACACCTCATCGGCGGGCGGGGTTTCGACATTAAACTTGTGGCTATGGGTTATTTATTCAAACCTGATGGTGCACTGGGATTTGAAATAGCGAGAGTGCTTGATGCAACGTTCAATGAAGTCGACTCCCCACTGGCGACGTTGCTTCAGGATCAGGACGACGGCTAGGCCAAAGTTCTTGACCAGAACGAGACATTAACCCATGGCAAGGGTTTGATTTCAGTACCAGCAAAAAGTAGTGGGCTGACCTCCACTGTTTCTAGCATCAACCACATCAAGCATAAGTACGGTCGATTAGTCAAAGTCCCTGATCTTGGGCTCCGTGACCTCGAAGTTATCGAAGTAGGCCCTGAATAAAGTCACAATACGGCCCACATCGTGAGAGCCTCCTGTTTCTCGGATAGAGTGCATGGACAACTGGGGATTACCCAAGTCCAACGTACGCACACCAAGCTTGGCCGAAAGCATGGGGCCGATGGTGGAGCCGCATGGGGAGTCGTTTCTCACCACAAACAACTGTAAAGGCACACGGGATAGTTCGGCCAAAGCCTTGATCAAAACAATGCCCTTGGAATTGGTGGCGTAGCGCTGGTTGGCGTTGACCTTGATCACGGGCCCACCGTTCACTTGCGGGCGGTTGTGCTTCTCGTAGAAGCGCTCGTAGTTGGGGTGAATTCCGTGGGCCTGATCGGAAGAAAGCAAGAACGATCTGCTGCAGAGAGTCAAGAAGGACTCGTCGAGGGTCGGACAAGGAGCCGAGGGCCCAAAAACGGCATTGATGCGGCGAAGCACGTCCGGCAAGAACGACGAGTCGGCCCCTTGCGCCGACACAGAGCCGATTTCCTCGTGGTCAAAGAGCGAAATCAAGCTCCACGACCCGGAGGCTGCGGCAATGGCCTCTGCCGCCGCGTAGCACGACGTCAAGTTGTCTTGGCGAGGCGCAAAGATGAACTCGTCGTGGATGCCGCCCAACGTGGCATCTTGGTGGTCACACAAGAGCAACTCAAAGTCTTCGATGTGGTGCACGCACACCTGCAACTCGTCAGCAACTAGCTGCATCAACGAGTCATTATGGCGAGCCACCACGTGTTTGATGGCATTGAACTGGGGTTCCGACAACTGGAGGCTGGGGTCGTCGCAGCAACCATTGGGCAGCCCCGAGGCCTCGCCCTCAATATCGAGCAGCACCTGGCCCGCGATAGGCACCATTTCCGACTCGCGGTTGAACTCGAACTTTTGGTTCACCTCTCGATTGAGGTGGATGGCAAGCGTGGGGATTCTCATCAACGGCTTCCGTATATGCACCAATCTCGGCTCGTAGCGCCCATCCACCTTGATGTACACACGGCCAGCAAGGCTCAAGTCCCGGTCGAACCAAGTGTGGGCTATCAAGCCGCCATACTGCTCCACGCCCACCTGAATAAAGCCCTCGGCGGACTTTTTCGACACCGGCTTGAGCTTCAAGCACGGCGAGTCTGTGTGGGCGCCCACCATAGCGAAGCCGGGGATGCCGGAGTCGCCGCCAGGCCCAGAATCCGCCCGGGGCCCCGTGGTAAACGCAATGAGCGATGAACCGTTGCGTGTCACCACGTACTTGGCGTTGGGCTGGAGGCGCCAGGGGTCCCGCTCGCTCAACGCCTGGAACCCTCCGGCCTCGAGTTTAGCCTTGACGTTTGCCACGGCGTGGTAAGGAGTGGGCGACCTATTGATGAAATCCACGAGGCCCTGTGCATGCTGAAGGGTGGTGGTGTCCATATTGTTGTGTGGTGGTAGAGTGGTGGTAGTGCTTCGAAGCCGCATTGCCAGTAGTGATGAGGGCCCGACCTGCATGGCCCAATCGAGTAGTTCACACTAGGCCTCGGAAACACGGCGCTATTAGAGTGAGATAATTTTGAGATCAGCGCCGGAGTATCTTGATTTGACTTCGCCACTATTAGCCCAATGTACACATTGCCTCCAGTGCCGCAAACTACCAAGAATCCTGCACATCGCTATAGATGTGTTGAACGAGTGTCGGGCCCTTCCAATTGTAAGCATTTCCGTCACAAAATTAAAGATCCGAAGCTGGTTTCTTTTATTTTGTTTCTACGGTGTGAATGTTTGGGGTCCTGTTCGTTAAGACGCTGATCGCGTCCCTTTACCATGTAAGCGCATATAGTGCTTCGAGCCCGAACGGCAATAATAGGGTCTCCTTTTGTTTGTGAATTGCTGAAAATCACTCGAGGAAAGAATGTTCCTAATAAATTGGCTTATTGGAGTCGTCTTGGACATTATCATAGACAGTCTGGGAGCGGTGAGTCGAGATTCCAACGCGCTGTGTAACTCTTTGGCATATTCAGTGATCCTAGTCATTTTCTCGTTGTCTGTTTCTACTAGTGTTAGGAGCTTACGCTGAATCTGTCTGATTGACGCCGTTTAATTGGAGCAGGAAGGCCTGAATTTATAGATTCTGCTGAGGGCCTAAGTGCGGGATGAATAATTAATAATTTCTGTCAGTTTGTTATGTTCTTTTGTAGTTGTTTTCAGCGTCAAGTACTTAAGAGAAGGTTTATTCGTTGATGATCCCTAAAACAAGGGGGATCATCCAAACTTATATAGATAAAAACTGGCCCGGCCCGCATGAGGCGTCGGGCGCCTCATGGCGAGATGCCGGCCTGGTTGCGCAATTTCCAGGCCCCGTGGGGGCACGATGGCGCCATAATTGGTCGGAATGGGGTGTTATTCATTCACGTTCGGGCCGCCTTAGGCGTCCCGATACGTCCTGGTCAGGCTTCTCTAGACCAATGGCGCCTTGAGATGGGTATTTGTCCTGCATCTAAGAAAACCACGACGTTGCATTTGGGTAAAATCACGGCGCTGCATCGGATAAGATACAGCTGGTGCCATCTGGGTCTCGGAGATAGTCGGTCGGGATGGCGCCCGTCTCTCTCCAAGTGGGGGTAACGATGGTTTCTCCTTGTAGCGTACGTCGCAGGTAAATTTGGTATCCATGGGTAGCGCGCTATCCATGGTGGATCTAACACAGTTTATAATATTTAAATTAATAAAATTACTAATAAATGGGATAATCTAAACCTATACTACTTAAATTATCACCCCCGAAGGCGGGCCTTCGGGGGCCCCAAATATCTAAACCCGGCCTAAGGCAGGGATATATTTTTGTAGGGCATACTAAACTGTAAAACTATCTATTATTATATTACTGTATACTGTAAACCCCTAAAGTTTTATATAATTATTTATTACCTTCATTAAATATTATGTAGTATCAAGGCCCAGTCGACTCAGAACCGTTTGGACCAGTTAAACCACCAAAGGCTTCCAAAATTGTTCCACAGAGAGCACACTTGCGGGATCCCTGTATTGCGTCCTATTGTTATCCTGTTGCCCTATTGTTGTCCTGTTGCCCTGTTGTTGTCCTGTTGCCCTGTTGTTGTCCTGTTGCCCTGTTGTTGTCCTGTTGCCCTGTTGTGTCCTGCATCCGAAGCCTCGACTCATGCTCTCTGGTCTAACAAATGCTGACTTCGCGCTGTAGCACTTCGCATGGGTGCAAAAAGTATCCACGTGCGACCCGGGCGGATTCGCCTGAGACCACAAAAACTCCGCTTCTATGTGATCTTCGAGGCATTGATAATCTTTGTGGGTTTCCGCAGCCTTGTGGAAAACCTACGCTCCTCTTGACGTGTTCTGCAATATAGCCGATTCCATCTGGCATTGTGGGTTCCAATAGTGCGCATGGCCATTCTATTTTCTTGACAGAGCCAATGGCTCCTTTTATTATAGTTTATAGCTCGAAACTATTCTCTTGTATTCGCTCAATACAATTATAAGCGTGATGTCGTACCCGGAACACATCGGTCAGCTTTGAAGGGTTCGATGGGGGTGGATGGCCACTATTACGCATAACACCTTTAACACCGAGTGGCAAAGACTGCTTTGATTACTAGGTTTGACTGACTACTATTGTGCCAGCGGAGCATTTGATGGATTTCTGTTAGCAACACCAATTAATAATTTGATATCCGTAAGCATAAAAACTGACTGTGATGACTTCAAGGACAACTCGTTAAGTACTGGCTTGAGGCTCAGCACACGGAACTGACCACTGGTCCAGGACTTATTCCCTTGTGTGGTTTAAAAAGTCATGAAGTAATTTCACAGGATGCTATTTCTAGAAAAATTGGAGGCGGTTCACGTATAATTGATTTCACCTCATCTAGGAAAGCTGAGTTTGACGGTAGAACACGTTCAAGAGGGCCAGCAATAGTTCCGGTTGGATGCTTAAGGGTATTAATAACCGGCCAACTTCAAGACAGCGGGTGAAGTGGCATGAAGTCAGTAAAATAGCAAGTTGACACAGGAGGTAAGACATTTTAGGTAATAACTCTTCCGAATTGACACAACCGTCCACTTTATTTTATTTCACCGAACAGACCTTTGAATAGAAGGCGGGATGGAAGACTTAATGAGAATACTGCATAGACGAAATACAATATTAGCCACCGCTATTAGCAATAAAGATGGCTATTTTAGGAGGGTTTGATGGGACAGGACATACAGTTTTGATGTATTCCCACCCCTCATGATTCAACCAAGATAACACCAGCTAGCGCAGTAGCAAATTCAAACAAACCAATACACCATTGGTTGAATACGTTTTGAAACGGGATCAGTTCTATACCGGTTTCGACCCCTTGTGGGAATGCAAGGCTTCTCACAGTGAATGGGGCATCCTCCCGAGTTAGGATCTCAGTGGATGGAGCTATTTAAAAGTTGGCGCGCATCGTCATACCGCTTGGTCTGGATGCAGGGCGGAGGAGCATTCTCCTTGAATTATTGCTCTGTTCAGTGTAACTACTAGTTCCAGCCATTTGGCGGGTTGAATCCTTTGGAGCGCTGTATGCGCATCTTTGTCGGGTGCGGACGTCATGGTCGTGCGCCACACAAATTGATGACCGGATGGAATACATGGAGACCAGGGTTTTCATGCATAGTTGAAGCCCGGTGAACTGCATTCACGTCAGAGTACGCGGTGGTCTTTTTGAGCACTTGGCGGCGGATGGGGGAGTTCCGAAACGGGCTTTCTAAGTGAGGGGGCCCGCTCAGGTTTGAGGCGCATCAAAGACGTGAGCTTTTCGGCGAAATTCTAGTGTAGATAGATAGATGGAATTAGATATGACCGTTTGATGTCCAAGGCCCCACACTCTTGTAGAAACATTAGGAAACACATCAAAACATTGTTCCAAATTGGGCGGAGTTGCCCGATAGGTACAACATTCAATATACATTTTGCGACGTCACCCTAAAAAATTAGAATAAATGGAAATAACATCACCCCAGCAAGTTACAAAATTTTGGAAGACAGATTAGTATGATAATTTAAAAACTACTGTATGTAAATAAATTAACTTCCAAGCATTCTATTTTGCTAGTAGACAACTAAGGCCTACATCAGAACCTGAAAAACATAATACTACAACCTTGAAACCTGCATCTGTAGGAGATTTTGGGTGGTTCATTAAAGAACGTATTGTCCAAGCTCTTCTTGCTTTTTCTCAAATTCCTGAACGTCTGGTGCTTAAAAGAGGCTTTCAAGCTCGAGCTCAAGAAAAGTACCATCAATTACGCATTCAGCCAGAATAAAGCCCACAATGCACCCTGTTCCGTTGCTTCCAATGGCACATTTCCCCCCGTACTCGATGGCCCCAGGTCCAGATTTACTGACTGAATTCACCGGGCCGCCAGTTTCTCTGCTGTGTGTACTTAAAATGATCGCTGAGTATCAATTCTTACTTAGCTAAGTTTCCGAAGGTAGTCCACCACTGGCCCAATACGTTACTGGCATATCGTGGCCAGTGAGCTCCTGATTCTTGGTTTTAGCCATCCGAATTTCAGACTGTGCTTGAGCAGAGTGTGGCAATAGAAGGCGCCGAAAGTCGATAGACCCAGTAGTCAGCACACAAGAGTCAGTAACAATTAGTAAGAGTCAGTAACAATTATTAAGAGTCAGAACAGTCAGAACAGTCAGAACAGTCGGAACAGTCAGAACAGCCACAACAGTCAGAACAGTCACAACAGTCAGAACAGTCAGTAACACAATACTCAATGCTTGTTAACATTCGCTGTATAGACGTAAGAACCTAAACTCCATACTAGCCACATTGACATCAATAGTAGTTATTAAAGTCATGGTGCATAGTCATAGTGCATGGATAGTCAATAGCATCCGCAGAGATGGCAGACTTTAACGGCGATATTAGACACTATAGTTGTTACTAGCCTTGCTAACATATGCACATGCGTCAATATCACCCCGCTTGACTAGTGCTAGCTGACAATAATAGCACCTGAACATTTAAATAAAGCTGCATCTATACGGGAAACCCAAAGTAGCGGACTCCACCAGAACACTTGCCTACACGTCTTGGAACGTTTCGGCCGCAGGCATAGCGCTCCTGAGTTGGAGCTATAGTTGGACATCAGCCAAGCAGGACACAAGAGTTGATTATGCTTTGAAAGCATTGCAAAGTCAAAATGTGGACAAAAATGAACAGAGGCCATTGGAAACAAGACATTGGTTGGATCAGAGGACTTCACGCAGTCAAGTAAACTCTAAAGAAACCTCAGGCCACCTCTCAGCACCTGCGCCACCTGACTAGAGACAGCGTTGCAGGGAAATACTGGGTATAGTGTCTTGAGGACAACATCAAAGCCACCTTCGGGCCTGAGCGCTTCAAAGGAGAGTCGCTCCAGAGGTTTCCGTGGAAAATGTCGAAGCGCGTGACCTTTGTTTCTATTCACCAGCTGCTACCATATTGAACCGCCAAAGGGGGGAGAGAGTGGGGGAGATTAGGGTCATATGTTAGTAGTAGCGGTAGATGGTCGCGTGATAGTGGTGACGGTAGATGGTCGCGTGATAGTGGTGACGGTAGATGGTCGCGTGATTGTGGTAGCGGTAGAGGCATACGAAGCAACGTGACTTGGATACGCTGCGGCTGAGTCAATCCCGTCCTATATTCGGTTGAGGTCACATACTTACAGATCTGAAGAGCAGCTTCAACACTGGATCGTCGGCGGAAATCGCCAATAGGTCTGCGCCGACCCATTCTGATAGCAACTGAGAGTACCATCACCAGGTAAGTAAGTGTCACATCTCGGTGCATGCGAAGACCCTCTCAGCATATCCATGTTCAGAAGCAATCAGCCACCAATAATCAGCCGTCTGTCACCGTACAAAAATCAGTCATCCGTTAATCCAAACCCAGACCAAGGCACCCATAGCCAATACCCTGTCATTCTGTCAATCAGTAAACCAGTATTTTCAATGGCCAGACGCTGAGAAACTCCAACCAGTCACCGCGTATCCAAGAAATTAGCAATGCAGTCGATCCGATACTCAAAGCAGTCGATCCGATACTCAAAGCAGTCGATCCGATACTCAAAGCAGTCGATCTGATACTCAAAGCAGTCGATCTGATACTCAAAGCAGTCGATCTGATCCTCAAAGCAGTCGATCTGATACTCCAAGCAGTCGATCCGATACTCAAAGCAGTCGATCTGATACTCAAAGCAGTCGATCTGATACTCAAAGCAGTCGATCTGATACTCAAAGCAGTCGATCCGATACCCAAAACAGTCGATCTGATACTCAAAGCAGTCGATCCGATACCCAAAACAGTCGATGCGATACTCAAAGCAAGAGAATGGTAGCTTCAGTCATTCACACCTAAAAATCATTGATAGGTTGGCCCTGGAAGCAAAGTGCTGCAGTAATGGAAAGACCCCTTGGTTTGATACAAGTAGTTCACAATTCAACCTTTCAGTAGAGTCACGCAGCCACTCATCACCCACAAGCAGCCAGCCTGTCAATAATATCAAATTCGTAGAGGCACCAGTCTTCAAGATTCACTCAGAACCGGTCAATCCCCTTTTTCGGTCATCAGGCCATTCAGTCATTCAGTTACCAGACATGCGGTCATTGAGACCAGTGATCCAGACACTCACTCATTTAGACACCACTCTCCCAGTACAATTGGCCATGAGCACGTGATGGTTCATATCCAGTCCTTGGGTCAGTCAGACTCCTTTTAAACCCAAAGTCGGGCCATGCTGTTCCCCAGTAGTACAGTAATCCAAATTAGGCACTGCTCCCTGCATGCGACCAAACTAGCGGCTTAACAGCATCAAGCAAGAGCCCAGCTGACTGGATATCGATTCTATCAGGTCCAGATTTTTCACTCTCAAGAAGCCACTACCCCCAAGGCTCAAAGCTCGGCTTGAGCGAAAACCACATGCTGCTCAACTGGGGAGGGGGAGAAGGGCTTAACCCAGGTACTCAACTGGCATGCCATTCCAGTCCTGCTACCACATGATCTCAGCGACATCTGGGCTTGGCACGGGATCTATCTGTGGAACGAAGACGCTCGGGCCTTGGAATAAATGCATGTTTTAGGAGGCCGAAAGCGTTTATTCGCAGATATCTCAAGCACTAATTTGCCATTACATCATGCAATTAGGTTGAAGCTTTTGAGTTCAATTGGGTGTCCATACCGACCCTAGCACATAAAGGCATCGCTCCTCAATTAGCCACAGAAATAACCGAAGAATAAAATCTCATGTCAACTTCTGAGGTTCGGCTAACGAATCAGGTATCAAGAAGGCCTTCAAAAAAATCAACTTCTTTCTTTGCAGACCTCGAGGTGTCCAAGCCAATTTCGGCAAACAAATCATCCTCAGTCTTCACGCCGGGCGAAGGGATGTTACTCAGGCCAGATTCTAAAGCTGCGATCATCGATTCAAGCTCGCGCCGCCTGCTTATCTGCTGCTCAGACACTTTCTGAAGATGTCGTATGTACACCACTGCCTCACGAAGAATAATGGCTTTGTTGGGTTTGGCCTCCTTGATCTTGATATTGGCGAGAGTCTCCGAAAGCTCAGCGGATTTTTCAATTTCAGGCTGAGAAAGAGCTTGCACTGCACAAAGCTGAGGCGTGAGCAACGACGGAGGAACCAAGAGGCCCAAGGCCTTGATTTTCTCCTTGATCAAGTCGCGGCGCCGGCGCTCCACCGCGTTATGGAACTCTCGGCGACGTTTGATTTTCTCTTCTTGCGTCAATTGCTTATTTCCCGCATCTGACGCCCGCCGTGCCTGCAAATGAGCCTGCAGATCAGGCAAGCTAGAAAGTTGAGGCAATTGGGGTGAGGCGCTTGTCTGACTATGACCGGGTGCACTGGTGGCGTTCATGGACAGATTCAACATCATTGGCGGCGGCGAGTTCATGTACGAGCCCAGGTACGAGCCCAGGTGTGGCGACCTCAATGTATCAAGCGAGCCTTCATATGCATTTGCCTGCGGCGACATGAACTTCTTGGGCGATAGATACGAGTTATTTAGCTCGTGGGTCGGCTGCAAACTGATGCTGCTATGCCGGGAAATGTCGGGCGTCGTGTCGTTCTGTAGATTGATGCCGTCCTCTGCAATGGCATTTAGCAGCAAGAAATTTCCTCTGTTATTGGGGGAGAAGTATTGTGAACTCAAAAAAATATTCTCCGGAAAGTTATTATCTGCGTAACCGCCGCCGGCATTTTCCGCATATTGGGTATTCGAGAAATTGGCCTCGGCGCTTTGCAAATATTGATTCACTGCAAAGTTGGCGTTGTTCGAAAGAAATGCCTTGTCTGCAATACTTGAATTGCCTGAAACGTTTGCATTGCCTTGGATATTCGGATAGCCTTGGATATTCGGATTGCCTTGGAAATTTGGATTGCTTGGAATGTTTGCATTGCCTGGGATGTTTGCATTGCCTGGGATGTTTGCATTGCCAGGATCATTGCTAGATATGTTTGCAGACAAATTGGCACTTCTCGATACATTGGGGTTCTGCATGGCATCCACGTCGTTGGTGTCAAGCCCGTACAAAGAGTCTTTGAACTTGGAGTCGAATAAGTCGCTGAAGATATCTGCTGACAATGACTGGTCGATGGAATTTGTCTGCTGCAAAGGGGAGCCCAAGAAATTGAGCTGGTCCATTAGTGGGTCGGAGGTGGGATGGAGGTGGGATGGGTTTTGCGGAGATCCGAGGTGTGAGTTGTAATTGATGTTGGAGAAGGCGTCTGAAGGCGCTGTTAACGAAGCCAAGTCGGTGACTTCAGTACTAGAGCTTCTAGGCCTGCCTTCATAGGCCAGACCCTCAACAGGGGCCTCCTTCGCTGTGGATTCTCCATATTTGGTAACGGATGTCAGCTTCTCCTCGTATGGGTCTTGCAAGAAATCCTCCATTTTAGGTAAGGAATAAGACTGGTTTAAAGCTGGGCAAAAGATGACAATGATCAATGGGCAATGTTTTGCAGTTTTCTCACGCTTGCCTCCGAATGTTGTGGTTCCAAGTCATCTTCAGGGCGAGGGTAGCGTTGGGCTGGTGCCTGTATACAGCCGCGCGCCTATATATAACTGCGCGCGTGCGATAACTTGCACCATCTCGGTGGGTCATGTGGGGGATCCGTACACCCTGATGTAGAAGAGCTCGTTACTGAGGCCGGCAGCTTGTGGGTGTGACTTCGATGGCCACGCATGCAGATAATCTTCTTTGAAATCTTGCAAGGGACCAATCTATAAAGCTTTCGAAGTACCGGGCAATCTGCTGCTTATGGCTGAAGTAGCCAACAAACGCACTGCATGTGACTAATGGACGTAGCCGTCGAGAGGGTTATGATACCGAATCTAACATTGCAGATGAATTGACATGGAGATTGATTCCCGACACGTCATGTTTGCATCACTGGACTTGGAAGTCTCTGCCCCTTCGTCATCTAAATTGAAACCTCAGGCTTGGACATTGCTGACCGAGGGTGCCTGTATGTGAGGTGGCCGAAACTTTGATCGGAACCAATGATAAATTAACTCTGCAGCACTGCCAAGCCAGGGGGCTGATGACCCGTCTATCAACATGCAGTCGCTGTCGTATGTAGGAGAATTATCGGGCTCATTGGTATTAACAGTCACACTAATTCACCGCTTGTTGACGAGCTTTTTTTTGACGTGCTTCTTCATCTTGGTCTTTCTTTTTGCGGCCTTCGCCTCCTTGACGGCGTTCTTGCGGGCCTTCTTGTCGTCTTTGTCCTCGAATTTCTTTCCCTTCAACTCCTTCTTTCTTGGCTGATCGCCGGCCTCCGAACCACTCTCTAGGTCAGCCTCTTCCTCAGACCCTGCCTCTTCCTCGGAGTCGGACCGGTCCTCGGCGTCAGAGCTATCTGCAGAGTCGGAACCTGTTTTTGGTTCCGTATGCGCTTCGATACCATCTCTCTCAGAGTCACCGCCATTCTTCGCAGTCTCGCTGCTCTTCTCAACAACCAAATCTGTCAAGGTATCGACTTTGCCCTGGGAGAACTTTTCAAAGTCGCGCTCGTCCAAATGGTTCAACGACCGAACGAGATGTAACGATCGAAAAACTTCGTCGTCGATATTGGCATGCTCAAGCTCGCTCTTCAACGGAAGATTGTCCAAATAAGCTCCTAGTTCAGCGTCCGAGTCGCCGCTCACGCCCAACTGCTCTTCGGCCTCCGTGATGTACCGAAATAGCAATCTTTCCGGGTACACGTTGATCTTTTTGCGAGAAAAAAAGTCGTTGACATTCTTGATATCCATGCGGAGGAAATCCAAAGCCATGGGATGCTCCGGCTCCACCGATTGCGACACGTCGATGATGTAAAGCTTGTTGTTGTGCACAATGGAATTGTATTCCGACAAGTCTGCGTGCACCAACCGACAAGTCCGGTACATCCGCCTCATGTAGAACAACATCTGCTGGTAGTAGTGTCCGATTTCATCCACGTCCCTGAACGGGTGATCTTTTAGCTTGGGTGATGGCTGAGCTTCCCCCTTGGTCAAGTACTCCATAACCAACACATGAGATCTCAACTCTACTGGCTCTGGACACGGGATTCCATGCGTGTACAAGCGCTTGAGGTTGCGGAACTCCTTTTCCGCCCATACCTTGACCATTTTGCGGGGATTGCTTTGGTTTTTGGTGTTGCGGAAGCGGAACTCGCCATCCACGTATCGTTCGCGGTCTTTGAACACAAGAATCGATGTTTTGTAGATTTTGACTGCGTACTCCCTGGTGCTCACCGCGGGGTCATCGTGTGTTCCATGGTACACGTTGGCTTCCTTTCCCGTAGAAATGCACCCGTTGATGCGGGAGATCACGCCTTTGTTGATGATTTTTTTGAGGAAATTCATGGTCCGGGGGTCCAAAACTTGCTCCACCGTGGCCCGGTTGGCCCTATCCTTTGTAGTTTTGGGGCCTTTTTTGACCTGCTCGGGGTTGAACGCCTGTGAGTACTTCTCCGCGATTAGACCACGGTCTGTGATGGTTTTTGGGGCTTCTTTGACATGCCCGGAGTCGGAGTCAGAGCTGCAAGCGTCCGAATCGGTATCTGAGTCGGAGAAAGACTCGTCCTTGGGCAAGTGCGCCGTTAAAGGATGGTCGACATTTTGGACAGAATCCAGATTTTCGGACGAGTCGACATTATCGGGAAGCCCTCTGCCAGTATCGGGCACACGACCTTCTTCTCTTAGCTGAAGATGACGGAGTGGTGTTATGACGTCCATTTCGTCTCCCCAGTAGTTGCTTGCCGCATGCGATGAGATGCCTGCAGCCATGAATGCGCTTGATGCAAACACCCGTACCTCCATTACCAGACACTCCGTAATGAATCAACAGCCCCACAAAACAAGACAGGGTAAACTATGGAGCATGGCACGTTCGTTGAAGAGAATGCAAACGGGGGTAGCATCTGACCATTCCTGGTCGCAGTAAGAGGGCGTAGAACGTGTCTCTGCGCATCTTCCTCATCTGCCGAGGCCGAATTTGGCTTCTTAGCCGTCAGGACCGAGAACCTCAAGACCCGAGGTAATTTCTGTAGCCCAGCTGTAGCCTGTTGTAGCATTAAACCCGGAAAGGAACGCCTGGCGATGCACGCCGGCGACCTTACACGTGACATGCGCCACGTGATCCTGGTCTCTGGCATACGCGGGTGCTTCACATCCCGCACGTTCCCACGCGGCACCGCTGCTCGTACTCCACAATATGGATCATCATTCCGGCCTCAACCGGTTTCTCCCCCAAGTACGTATCTTGAACCGGCTTCTGCGGGAAGACCACCAGAGTCCAGACCAAGCCTCCAGATTTACGGCCTGCACACAGCTCGAGCGCTTGCCATGAGCATCAGTTGATTCATCGCTGATATGGTTCCCCGGCTTAACTGCCGGGTTCAAAGTGAGGTTTGTGCTCCCGTTTCGAACCAATATCTCCTCGAAATCCCTCCTTTCAATTTCATCGACTCATGGTTCTCCTTTATCCGTCCCCCTCTTCAGATAGGTATTTCAGACTCACCTTGGCCTGGCCATGCGGCCAATGAACCCCACTAACACCAGAAATTCCTCTTCGTCATACCCCTCTATATCGGCGTGGAGCTAGTGCTTTCTGTTGCCATTCTCAATAAAGCGGGCGGAATCTATGGCATCCTCTCGCTCCTCACTGGGCATCATCTCAACTTCTGGCAGTGGGTGTATAATCTTTTGGCCTTCTCGACACTTCCGTTTTATGTCTCTGCTTTATTCAACTTGCAGGACAACACAACCAACTTGCGCAAAATGTGCTTGGCCTGCTCCGTGTACTTGTTGGACACGGCAATAGGCTTCGTTTACACCCTTTACTTCATCCACTTTTGGGTCAGCAACGAGGAACATTCTGGCCAGAAGCTCAACTCCACCACCGCCGCTGATGCGCTCACCGCCCTCTTGACGCGTGCAGACGACCTCAGCCAATCGGCGTCGCCCTCGCGGGAGTTGTTCTTGACTGTTTTGGGTGTGTTGTTCCAGACCGTCACGCGCATCTACTCGTGCGCCATTGTGCTTTCCTTCACAAAGAAGCTTCTTCTTCAGAACCTCAGCAACCAGAGGATTCACGGCCACGATCGTGTTTCCGATGCTGCAGAGCATAACTCATTAGAGGGCAAGATCAGCCGTTTTTCTTATGCCTTGGAGATGCGGGCCAAAGCCTACTTCCAGGAAATCTTTGCTTAATGATCTTTGGATTCGGCTCGTAGGGATATAGAAGTGGCGGGTTTGTATCTGCCTCCTTTTCAGTCGAAATTTGCATGTTCACTCTTTGGCACATGTTGTAGACGGTTCCTGCTTGTACCTCTTTTCGGTGTGCATATGAATCATTACGCCAGCAAACACTTACAATGGCAGCAAGCACCAATGGCATCAAACACTTTCAATGGCATCAAACGCTTACAATGGCAGCAAACGCTTACTGGCTTCTATCCAACCGATACCCCAATTTCCTGACTTACCTTACACTCTGGATAGTTCCTCATGATGCCTCCCCGCGTGGGCCTGTATGGAAGCGCGCCTCCGTCTCCCGATCGCAACCTCTCCGTGAGTACTCATGTTGCAAAATGGGCCAAGGTACAAGCTCAGAATCATGCAGTGTCGAGGAATCCCACTCTTCCACAGAGCTTAGATCATTGTTTCAGACAAGAGCCTCGCAGCTTCTCACCGCCACTGAGCTAGCCGCCATCCGCAACCATTTGCCCCTGGACATAACCACTAATGACTCGCTTCTGCCGTCAGACTTGGCATCGTTTCTTGGCATGACCGCGTTATCTAGTATGGACCGAAGTTCCCATCTGCTTGAGGCTATGTATCGGCTTTTTGCCAAATTAGGCACACTTCCCTTTATCGGCCACACCATTCCGTCACATCCTGAGGGTGAAATCACTGAAAAAGAGGCCCTCGCAGCCGCTAGCTTGGGCCCAAAGGCGGGAAATCAGCCTAGCAACCAAGAGAATAGTGGAGCCAATGTACTGGCATCAACAAGCCCCCAAGCAGAGAGCCACGTGGACCTGTGCCTTCCTCCAGCCCAACGCGCCGGCTATAGTTTGACCTTCAAAAGTCTTTTGGTTGCAATTTGTGTACATATGCATCGACTTCCCGAAATCTGGACTGGGTTTGATTATGTGGGTCTTCTCTTCTGGGCACTTGCCGAGGAGCAGGGAGAAACCGAAAGAACAATGGATAGCCCGAACTCCAGCAGCGAAAAAGCAGAACAAGAGGGCGATCCAGATCACTTTATAGTGAAGGTGCTGCAAAGCAAGGAAACGCATGACCAAGGTCTCGCAATTGCAGCCAGGCAGATCGACTGGAACACGCTTGAAACGCTCCCGGACTTGACCGCAGAGAATCCAGCGGTGTTCAGGAATATGTTCGTGCATGCACAAGACTTGAGTAGCGTTTTCGCACTCATGCTTTTCATGAAGTCGCTTGCCACTAGTCTGAAGTCCACATTGCTTGCCGAGCTCACTAGCACCAAGTGGGGTGCATATGAGACCGCTGCAAATGCATTGGTTAAACACTATTCTGCGTCAGGTCGCATCTCATATCCGCAGTTCTGCAGTGGCATGCGTCTCACGCTGTACTTCCAAAACGCGTTGCGCGAATGCCTACAGAAAGAAGTTTTCTGCAAAGCAGGAGAAAAACAGCCCGCCTTTGAATTCACTTCCTCGCGGCTCGTAACCGAGGCCGTGGTGGCACAGGTGGCCGTGATGCTCGGCAGTGACAATATCAAGCTAGCCGCCAACCGAGATCCCGCTGAAGACGTCGCGCAAGGCGTTGCCGCAAACGTCTCGAGTGTCGCCATGTCCACGCAGAATTTGGTCGAGCTCTACAACGGCTCCAAAAGCGGCTTTTCTATCCGTTCGCTCGAGCAGAAGATCTTGAACTGGCACGCGCCCACCATCTTGTTCGTGGCGGGAAAGCGGGTCAAAACCCTGAATAAGCGCTACCAATCGTTCGACGCGGAGTTCCCGCGGTACTTCCGCTCCGATGAGCTGTCCCTACAGCCAGGCCAGAGCCCAAACGACCGCCTAATGTATGCAGTGTACATGAGCGAGCCTTGGAGAGTGTCCAACAAGGCCAACTTTGGTAACGCCGAGACCGTATTGTTGGCGCTCCAGCCCCGGAGCGCCGCGTTTCCGTCCACAGGCACTTCCGTGAACCTGGGCCGGCTGGTGTACTTCAATACGCAGGGCATGGGCATAGGGTTTGGCAACGACCAACCCATCAATAAAAACCACGTGCGCAGGTACAATCCGGGGAGCGTCTCCTTGACCATCGAGGCGAACTTGGAATTCGCCGTTTTCCGGCACACGCCCTCCGCTGCTAACAGTCCCAGTTTCTTTCGCCATGAACCGCCGCCCCCGGATTTGCCGCTCTCTTCCGCCGACTACGAGGACCGCTTCGTCATTACCGGACTCGAGGTTTGGGGAATTGGGTCCACAAAAGAGCTTCAGGTGCAGAAACGTCAATGGGAGTGGGAGGAACAGCAGGCCCAGGCACGGCAAAGCATCAACCTCCGCAATATGGGCGAGGATCGGGCATTCATGGAGATGGCGGGGTTGGTGGGGAACCATGGGTCTGGCGGGTCTGTTTAGGGCAGTTCGGTGAGGACAGTCCGTTTAGGGTAGTTCGGTGAGGACAGTCGTTTAGGGCAGGTTGCTTGGGGCAGGCTGCTTGGGGCCGATCTGTTCAGAGCTAGGGTGTGGTAACTGCAGCTTGCGCTAGGTACTGGTACCTACGTGATGCTATGACGCTTACCACCCGAGCTGGTGCCGGCTCATAGCGCCCCTAAATTCATGTTCCAATAAGCAACCTCTCTTCGAACGACAACATAGTCACCAAGGATCTGCCAAGTTTTGGGGAACAACCAAGGAAGCAGGATTACGACCACAGCTCTTTACATGTCTTATCTACTGTTGCATCAGCTCTTTACATGTCCGATCCACCATTACATCATCATAGAATTCCTCCTTACCCTTTTGCATTGTTTCATCTTTTACAATGAACCGTTGCCGCCTCCTTGCGCATGATCTGTCTTTCCCTGCAGCATTCTGCAGTCACCGTCTTGAGTCTCAATATTTCACTGCAAAGACAGGGGCATGGGCAAAGCTATGGGTCTTGGTTTTTTTGGCCTTTAGCCACTCCAGTTCGGTTCTTCGGGATAATCTGACGGGGTTTCTATTCCGTGCTTTTTTTTGTTTAGAATCCTTCAAATAGGACGTCCGCGCTCGATGCTGGGAATTTGAACCCGCTCATGGTTATCAATTTTATCATGCAACAATTAGATAGTAGCTGGTTTTAGCATAAATGAATAACCGCCACCAACTGCTCGATTCAAAGAGGCAATCCTGTTGTGCAAAGAGTTCAGCTTCAGTTGTTGATGTTGCTATGGTCTTTTGCAACTTTGATGACCATGATATAGGTCCTCCCATGAACATAATTAGATACCCCGTCCTAGACTGTCTAGTTTCAGTGTTTGTTGCTAAGTCAGCATCTACAAACACTTCCACATCTTTCTCATCAATAAGCATCTTGGTATCCTTCAGCTCCAAGAATACTTGTGCATCTGAAGCATTTGATCGTTTGAATTCGATTCCCTTTCTTGGAGTTTGCAATAAGTATCTCACAGTCATATGTGCAGCCCTCTTATGCTTCGCTTTGGGTTCCTTCAAATACCTAGCCAAGTTCAGAGCTTGATAGGCGATATCTGGTCTCACCGTATTTGCCGCAAACATAAGTTTTCCCACAATTGATCTGTATTCTGATTCATCGCAATTTTCCTCCAGTTCTTCTTCTGTAAGGACGTGAAGACGTTCCTTATGTTTCCCTGGTGTATAAGTATTCCGCATTCCCCCTTTTCCAGCATACGCTTTTAGCTTATAGATATAGTCCTCAAGGTCCAAACTAACTGAATGGTCACCAATTTTCAAGTTCATTCCCAAGAATTTCTCTGGTGTACCCAAATCTTTCATGTTGAATTTCTTAGAGAGTTTCGACATCACTTCCTTCACACATGAATCGTCTGGTCCAAGGATCAAGATATCATCAACGTAGAGTGCAATCATAAGTAACCTCCCTTCATGAGGTTTATAATACACACATGGTTCTGAGATACTTCTCTTGAAGCCGAATCCCATGATGACATTGTGAATGACCTGATGCCACACACGAGGAGCTTGTTTCAATCCATATAGAGACTTCCTTAGCCTAAGTACTAGATTTTCTTTTCCCTCTTGAACATAGCCTTCACGTTGTCTCATATAGATCTCTTCCTCTAACTCTCCGTTCAAGAACGCTGTTGTGACATCCATTTGCTTGATTACCAACCCTTGTTGCACTGCAATGACTAAGACCGTCCGTAAGCTCTCGCATCTGATCACAGGAGAGAATGTTTCTTGATAATCAATTCCTTGCTTCTGAAAGTTCCCCAAGACCACGAGTCTTGCTTTGTACACTCCCTTGTCTTTTAGTGCGAATACCCATTTGGCACCTATTGGTTTCCGCCCTTCAGGTAATTCGACTAACTCTAAGGTTCCGTTCGTATCATGAGCCCGCAATTCTTTACCACAGGCTTTTTTCCACCTTATGTAGTGGTGTAGTGGTAGTGGTAGTGGTAGTGGTAGTGGTGTAGTGGTAGTGGTGTAGTGCACAAGAAAGGAATTGACATAGTAGACATTTTTTGCCAATCTGAATACCACCTACCCAATCCACCAAGAGGTCAGAATGGCGATGATAAAGAGTACAATCCTAGACTACCGTGTGTCCTGCACACAGATACCATCTCATGCAAGATGCCCTAGGCTTTGCATAACTCCTGGTCACTTCACCAGCAGAGCCCTAAATCATGCTCTGCAGTTTTTGGGACTTGAGCGACCATCTCATGCCAAGCTTCGCAGAATCTTTGCAGATTCTTCATATTCAAGGACTCTGTTCTCTCTTCCAGTCGTTGAATGTACTTGTTAGTGTGATACCTTACGCACGAACAGACCGCGATCTCTGGGACTTTCGTGACGTGAGCACTAACAGGCCTTTCAGATATGTTTCGACCTTTCAGATATGTTTCGACCTTTCAGATATATTTCGACCTTTCAGATATATTTCGACCTTTCAGATATATTTCGACTTTCAGATATGTCTCGGAATAGGACGCACGAGGCCTTTCCATTAACGATGGCCTAATCTCATCTGGAAATAGTGTCAGGAACGCGGCCCAGGACGCGGATGCACGGGTGCAGCTTCGGTGTACGGGCGCAGCCTCTTCGCACGCGCGCTCCATTTGAGATGAGATGCCATGTCAATCTGACGCAGCACCAGATGTCCAAGAAGTCCTCTGACAAGCGGTTCTCAGCGGCCGGCTATGACCCTCGGTTCATTGTGCCCAGCACCAAAAAGAATAAAGTGAAGGTGGATGAGCGTTTCTCCAAGAAAGAGTTGCAGAAGTTGAACGTGACTGCCACCGGCAAGAAAGCAAAGGTAGATAGGTACGGAAGGAGACTTTCCGACAGCGGCAATGCCGACTATGACAAGTACTTCGAAGAGGATGTCCCCCGTGATAGTCTGGGTGATGAAGCTGATGTTGGACGTAAAGCTAGCGATGGTGCCAGCGACAGCGAAAGCGAGGTCAGCGAAAGTGAGGTCAGCGAAGGTGACAGCAAAGTGAGCGTAGTCGCCCCAACAGGCGGCTCGAACACGGATGGAAGCCTGGAAAATGACCTGGATGTCGGTCTGAAAAATGGCCTCGATGTTGGCCTGAAAAGTGACCTGGATCTGGATGTGGGCCTGAAAAACGACCCCGGCTCCAATGAATTTGTGGATAGAGCTCGCGGTGAAGGCTTAAGTGATAGCGACTCGGATTCAGATACCGAGGTGGAAATGGAATCGGACATTGAAATCGAGGAGGAAAAGCCCCAGGAAGGCGAACCCAGTGCTGTCTTTGCTGTGGTCAACCTTGATTGGGACAATGTGCGGGCCGTGGACTTGATGTCGACCTTTTCTTCTTTCGTGCCCAAAGGAGGAAACATCAAGTCTGTGTGCATCTATCCCAGCAACTTCGGCAAAGAGCAGATGCAAAAGGAAGAGGTGGAAGGCCCGCCCAAGGAACTTTTCCGCAAGAAAAAAGACGTCATGTCTGATTCGGACCTGGATGAGGAGTTGGATCTTTCCAACAAGGACGACTTGGAGAAGGCCGCGCGGAAATTGTATACGGAGGATGACGGCGCCGAGGACTATGACTCCAAAGCGTTGCGTCGCTACCAGTTGCAGCGATTGCGGTACTTCTATGCTGTGGTGGTGTGTGACAGTGTTGCCACAGCGCAGAACATCTATAAGTCATGTGATGGATCCGAGTTTGAGTCCACCGCCAACATTTTTGACTTGCGTTACGTGCCAGAAGGTATGGTGTTTGATGACGAGCCCAAGGACCAGTGCACTAAGATTCCCGCAAGCTACCGGCCCGACTCCAGTTTTGTCACCGACGCCTTGCAGCATTCCAAGGTCAAGTTGACGTGGGATGAAACACCCAAGGAGCGTATGACGCTCTCCTCCCGGCTGTTCTCGCAAAAGGAGATCGACGATATGGACTTCAAGGCGTACTTGGCTTCAGACTCAGAGGAAAGCGATGCGGTGCTGCAAAAGGACCGCTACAAGAGCCTTTTAGGAGGCAGATTCGCTGGAAAGGATTCCGACGGCGATGAGGATGACGTTGACATGGAGATCACGTTTAACCCAGGGTTGTCGGAGCAAGCCCCCGAGGCTCCTAAACTGGAAGGAAAGCCGGGGGACGAAACCACCATCGAGGCATACAGGCGAAAGGAGAAGGAGCGGCGCAAGAAACGGGCCGAGAAGTGGGCGGAACACGCGGCACACGAAGAGCCCGAGAAGTCCGAGAAGTCTAAGGCCAAGTCAAAGGCCAGGGCGAAAGACAAGAAGGTTCTGGCGCAGGATGCAGGAGCGAAGGCGGAGTTGGAGTTGCTCATGATGGATGACACGGATCAGAAGGAGCATTTCAACATGAAAGATATTGTCAAGGCCGAAAAGAAGCAAAGGAAAAAGAAGAAGGCACACCAGGACCCCGTGCAGGATACTTTCACGCCGGACTTGGGTGACGAGCGTTTTGCCGAGGTGTTTGAGAATCACGAGTTTGCCATCGATCCAACCAACAGCGAATTTAAGAAGACCAACACCATGAAGAAGATTTTGAAGGAGCGCGGTGAGCGCCAAAAGCGGGATGGTCCTCGTCATGAACCACACCTGAACAAGAGGTCTGCAGACAATCTGTTGACAAGTTTAGTGAAGAAGTTCAAGGGGAACAAAAGCAAACGAGACCACGACACATGACATAATAGACGAGACGAGCATAATAATAGAAGCATCTCTCCCTAATGTAACCAAGAGTGGACACAATGGCTTTCATTACCTTGTAAGTGTCCATCGTAGTGTCGCTTCTAGTGTCGCTTCTAGTGTCGCTTCTAGTGTCGCTTCTAGTGTCGCTTCTAGTGTCGCTTCTAGTGTCGCTTCTAGTGTCGCCTCTAGTGTCGCTTCTAGTGTCGCCTCTAGTGTCGCTTCTAGTGTCGCTTCTAGTGTCGCTTCTAGTGTCGCTTCTAGTGCCCCTTCTAGTGCCCCATCTAGTGCCCCTTGTCGATGTAGCTCAAGCTTTGCCATACTTACTGAAGTGCCTCTGTAAGTCAATACGTCTTAAGCACCACTCTAGCACCGTGTCAGGGTCTATACAATCAGGCATTTGAAAGACCCAGGGTCAGGAGCATGAGTAAGGCAGGGCTTTCATACATATCAAGCTAGCTATGATGAATTTTTGTAGAAACCAATGGCGTAGTGGTGCCTGTGAAAAAGAGGGCGGGCCTGGGGACTAACAGTGCTCTTTATGTACTTACGGATGGACATGTCTTCTTATATTTCGCGACGCACATGGCTGCAAATATGAAAAATGAGGGGTCCTTTTCGCGAAAGCTATATAAACCCTAGTTCCCCCTTGTTGATGACTTTCTACTCAGACATAAATGAAGCTTATTGTGGGTTTTTTCTGGCCAGAACTCACGCCACGAAGTTGCATCTACGGAGATTAGACTCAAATTATGGACCACTTCCGTCAATTCTCGCCGTTTAGACAGAAATTCCATACTCGTATTACTGCCCAGCATGGTAACAGCGTGATGATTGGTGGTTCGAAAATTTCTGTGATGGTGCAAGACAATCCATTAATATGCAGAAAGAGATAATCTTGTTAGTACTCTACATGATTGATGGTGCGCTTAGTGAACGACAATGGATCTCCAGGAGTGCAGTGTCTTGAATTACGGCTGAATGCGACGCTGCCTGAGCGCTTTGATGCGAACAACAAGTTCCAGGTTAAGGAAGCGCCCTGGGTTGACTCGTTAAAAAGCCCTGGACTTCGCAGGCACTTAGGACGCTGCTCAAAGATTGACCAAAGCCTCGTGTGACAATCGAGTGACAAGTTTACTATAATAAGTATCATGGCACCAAACCAAAATGCTGTGATTCGCATACTGATGATCAAGGTTCTCCTTTAACATTGGCGGAGAACAGAATAACCGCGGTATGGATTTATGCAAGATTTTAAAACCGTGATAGACTGGAAACTTTACTACGCGTTTTTCCTATACTCCAGAGTACTTAGTCCTATCCTGTACGATATTCCATGCTACACTTATATTTTATACTAACTAAGCGAAGTGTATATCCTACACATACCACACAAGTAATACAGCATTTTACATACCACACATGTAATACAACATTTTACATACCACACATGTAATACAACATTTTACATACCACACATGTAATACAACATTTTACATACCACACATGTAATACAACATTTTACATAAAAAACTATATAACGTGAAGATTTCAGACTGCTCACCGTAAGTTTAAACGAAATTGCCGCATGAAATTACCTAGGCCATTCGCTCAAGGTTTGCACAGTCTTATTTGTCAGGCACCTGACGGGATACTCCAAGCGACCAGATCCTTTCTATAGATAACTAAGTAAATGCCCAATGTCCTTTCAGGGGTCAAACGGCCTAGGAATTATTTCGGAAGACTATTTCTTAGAAGCTTCCACTGAACTTCTTATTGGTCGTGTTCCAGCCGAGGACTTTCCATTCTCTGTTATGTTCTTTTGGTTTCTTTGTGAACGTCAAGTCCTTTGAGAAGATGAGCTTGTTGATGATCCGCAAGGAGATCTAGACATATTTAGGTGATTTTAGCCAGGGCCGCATGAGGCGTCCGACTTCTCATGGCGGGGTGGCCGCTCGCACCATTTTTGACGGTGTGGGGCGATTGGTGACGTCCGAACCCCCTTCACGGCCCTAAAGGTCCCAATCGAGCTAGCTTTAGACGAGAGAGGAGTCTGAGGCGGGGCTGACATTCTCTTTTAGAAAACAATTTTCAACGAGTCGAGGATTTCCAGAAGGCATTTCTTGCTTTCCAACGTAAACCCAGTAGTGTTCCAAAACACGGTGTCAAAGAGCGTTTTTGTCTGCCAAGCGTCGTGGATAGTGTCTTTACATCTGTACATCTGTAAACTGGTACCGTTGCAACAGAAAGGTGACAAGGCTGAGATACTAGCTTTGGCGCTTTACTAGCCTACTTCTTTAGGAAAGGTATCCTGCACAAGTTCAATAATACGCCAATTTGTGAGACTCTTCACGAAATCAGATACAGCACTTTGGATACTGCGTGTGCTCTATTTGAGTACATCGACATGTGCGATGTAAGACGTACAATTCGTTATCGAGTTCATTCGGCAGTACGTCACTCCTTGGACATGCAGTATAATGAGTCCCCTTGGCTAATTCCCAGCCACACAGTAATTAAAAAGGGGCACCACGTCTCCTTCAGAGGCTTTAACATAAAGTTCGTGAAACTTATGACCACAAAGGGTGTTATTCATAGCGATGCCAGAAGCAATCAATTCAGGTAAAACCTGACGATCAACCATACTTTTGTTAAGAAGGATTGTCGCATAGGTATCAGGAATCTCAACCCAGCGTTTGATCATTTTATCAAACTGCGCATCGAAGGATTTCTGGAGTTTATCAGTCTTTTCGGAAGGACCATCGTAGTGTCCACGAAAGCCATCTGGGGTGGAGGTAGCATAAACACTATGACTTGTGGACTGTTTTGAGAAGTGACGCACAAGAACATAGTATAGTTCACGGGTAGAAGACAATACTGGAGACCAATTGTATGTGGCAACTGTTATCGCAAAATAGCCCTTCTTTCAATCACCCTTTCAAGCTTGTGTTGAGCCAGTCCTTTCGGCCACTCCCTAATACATATCAAAAGTACTCTGTCATCAAGCTGGAGCTGATTCTGGCTAGGCTCCTCGAGCCTACCTAGCTTCCTCACCCTATAGGTCTTAAAAGAGAATTGGAGCACCCTTGGACTGCCATAAAATGCAGAACAGCCTCCAAGTTATTCAGCCCTGCTTTATTTTGTACTGATAGATATTTTACACCTTGAGCCGTGCCCAGGACCCCCTTCAGTTGCACACGCACCCCTTAACTAAATTTAGAATCGTCCCGTGGCACATTTGGCTGTCTCGATAAAACCACCTTCGAGAGCGACTTTACCCTACGTACTCGTTGGCAGAGGTAGAGTGACTTTGAAGGGCTTGGGCGCAAGTTGTGCATATGGGCAAGGACCAAATTTTCCGTGGGCATACTGGACCTCAAGGTGCATAATCTGCGCACGGGGTCCCTTGAAAGTGCTTCTGCATCTTTTTCTGCAGTCGCGACTGTATCCTAGCAATAGACGACAAAATCTCCCGGCTTTTTTCATAACGGTTTCTCAGGGCCTTGAAGGAAGGAAAATATCTTAGGTGTAATGAACCACAAAGATACCTGATTTGGTGCCAGCTCTTTCCTCAAGTGATCCCCCGTCTTGATACCCACGATTGGTTTTCCACATTCCGAACACCATTCGAACAGGATCCATCATTGAACAGGATTCATCATTGAACAGGGTCCATCATTGAACAGGATCCATCATTGAACAGGATCCATCATTGAACAGGGTCCATCATTGAACAGTACTCATTGAACAGGACTCATTGAACAGGACTCATTGAACAGGACTCATCACAATGAATAAGGATACCAATCTCGAAGTCAAACTCGGGCACATGAAAATCAGTGAAGATCGCCCCGACAATGTCAAGGCATTCCCGCGGGAAGTGCTCGAGTTGATCTTCAGGCATGTGGACTCGAGCCATACCTTGCACTTGGTGTGCAAACAGTGGTGCCAAGTGGCGTTGGAAGTGCCGCAATGCTACTCCAACCTTGCTCTCAAATCGGGCATATCATACTCCCAATACCAGAGCTGCTTAGCATTCTATCGACGCATCCCCCGGTCTTCAATTGATTTGGAGTCCTTGACTATTCCCACAGCACAGAGCGAGGCGGACTTTTGGGCCATTCTAAAGGATGTTTTGCACAACGAGGTCTCGTTCAAACAACTCCATATCACCAGCACCCAATTCTGCAGCAAGACACTCTTTGAACTCCTTCGAGAAACCAATTTCAAATGCGTGAAGAAACTCTCCTCCTTGGAGGCTTTAACGGTGGTGGATAGGTTTTCGGGCTTCTTTAATGACGCGCTCATCCGATTGAGTCGAAAGCTAAAGCGTTTTGAACTGATCAACGTTACTGCGGAAGGTCAGTGTAGTGAAGAGCAACTTGACGAATACTACGATTTGAAGCAAGTGGCTTATGATGCTCTTTGTGATCCCAGCATGCCGAGAGAGTGCAACTGGGTGAAATCATTGACCTTGATCACGAGATGGAAGGAGCCAGTTTTTCGCGGCGAGAATTACTATACAAGGGTACAACTCCCTAGTGATGACATATTCTCTAACTTCATGCATGACATCGAAACTCTTGTTATAGTGGGGATGTATTTGCGAGATATGAGATTTTCGTTTCACGAATACATCTGGTACGTGCATGACTTGAAACACCTATACTTTGAGCAGAATTTCATGTGGTTTTTGCCTAATTTTTTGAAGATCATGGAATTCCCAACTGTTACAATGTACTTCAACTTCCAGTTGGAGTCATTCACTTTCAGGGAGGTGAGTTGTGGCCGTGCGCAAGATCTCGAAGATTTTGTTCTAAATGAGCCGCCGTATAAGTCCATTTATTTGGAGAAGCTACGGAAGCTTGATCTTTATGGTTCTTCGCTTTCGAGCAAGGGCCTCCGCAAATTCTTGAGTCTCTGTGGCAATGAAATACACCTTCTCAATTTGGGAAATAGCAAACACCTCTTTTTCGAGGGAACCCTGGATGATTCATTGCTCTGGACGGACCTCTTGAAGAAGTGCGCTGGGTTAAGGGAGTTGTTCTTGCCCGGCTCAAATTTGAATGGCCGTTCTTTGAAACTATTGAATCTTGCCATCAAAGAGTTGGGAGAGGAGAAATTTCGCTTGGAAACTCTTGACTTGTCTTTTTGCGATCTCGACGAGGAAAGCTTACTCAGCTTCTTCGAGTCTTCAATAGAGGAGTACGTCCCTCGTGTCGAGAGATTGGTTCTAGATGGGATGGTCATCCCAGAAGCTACCATCTCCAAGCTCAAAGAGAAGGGATATGCTAGGAATGTGGTGCATGATGAAACGAAGAGCAATTGGCGCGTGTATGGGGAGAATTCATTGATCACAGAAGAAATGGAATATGGCGACAGTGATGACTTTGATGACGATGATCTGTTGCTTGGTTTCTGGGAGTGATTCTTGACCGTGAGCGATTAATACTCCAGCGCACATATTTTTTGGCTTGGGCTGTGCAATTAATATCCTTTCCTCACTGATGCGTAGTGCATCAAGTACTCAGCATTGACAAAAGCTTTGGCATCTGTGAACTATTCTCCTTTCTGTTACACAACTAGCTTCCGATTTGAGCAGTGATTTGGCTCGATGATGAAGACGTATGAGGGTTGAGCTTATTCGTCCCTATTGGTTCGGTTTCTGGTTGTCTAAATTTGCTCCCCAGCAGCTTTCTGAGCTTGCGAGATAGTCTCCAAGAGATTTCAGCATCCCGGCATCATGAGAGAGTTTCAGAAGTTGTCGCCGTTCAATCTTGTTGCGAACTACAGGAGCGATATCCCACATCGAGTAGGGGCCGCCGGCTTAGCCATGTTTGAAGGGCAGAGTATCCTCACCTTTCAAAACAATCTACCTGTTCATTCGCCGGTGGCATGAGACACTGCGATACTTCCAGAGTGATGCAGGCCAGTCTAGCGATTTACGCCGAAGGTGTAGTCATGATCATGCAACCGCATTAAATGGTATGCCAAACACCGGCAAATGACCATGCAACGACTTGATAAGTTTGCGAGTTGGTGGTTTTAAAAACCGTCAGTTGGACCTTCATCAATCTCGATTGAAGCACAGAACGGGAGCTTTGAGCTGACCTGATCGAATGCTCGCAAGAGCGGTGTTAAAAGATTTTTCTCTCTATTTATTTGAGCCCCGCAAAAATTGCTGTAGCAAGAAGCTACAGTAAATACTACATATGTTCACACGTTTTCAAGTTTTAGGCCTTTATAGGACCTTTCTTCACAGAGTGGCTGGTTCTTTTAGGTTCCACGATGCATCTCTGGAAAGTGCCGAGCTCAAGAGCCAGCTACTGCTGTTTATAGAACAGCAACCGAACCAAAACTTAGTATTCGGCCACAAAAAAGCCGGTCCATGACTTCTTGTGAACTTTCGTATAATTCTTGACCAACAGTGTGGAAGTAAAGGACGTAGTGTAGTTGGATCGCATCCGTGCATCCCATGGGCCAATGCATGTCAGTACAGTCTTTAAATATCGCATCACTCCAGCTTCCCTTTTCCAACAACCCGAAAATAATAATTTCCACTAGCACAAATCTCGAAACAACGAATCTGGGAGGCGTTGGTGCCAGAAATAGGGCGCCACGGTTATATGCCTGCATACACGGTATGTACGGGTGTTGGGCCTGGAGTACTTGATCGCGAAACGCGTAAAATTGGCAAACCCGACATCATGAAAGCCTTCTTCCTTGCCCTTCTTGCCCTCTGCACGCAAATCTCGGCGTTGCACTTTTACCTCCAAACGAACCAGGTGCGCTGCTTCTACGAGGATTTGCCCGCAGATGCCTTGGTGGTGGGCAAACTTGACGCAACCGACTTCGATGAGGCCACCCAAAGCTACCGCCCAAACCCCCAGTTGAAGTTGAAGATCACGGTCGACGAGACCTTCGACAACAACCACCGCGTGGTCAACCAAAACTCGAACCCCTCGGGCGACTTCACCTTTACATCGCAGGACCAGGGCGAGCACAAATTCTGCTTATCGCCAGTGTACCTCGACGGGTCCCACGCCAAGACTCACCGCATCTATTTCGACTTGGCCATCGGCATGGCCTCCGACTACGTGGACCTGAAGTCGGCCAAAAAGGTGGACGGCTTGACGGGCCAGATTCAAGACTTGACCCACAAGTTGCAACAGATCCACATGGAGCAGGAGTCAATTCGCGAGAGAGAAACCTTTTTCCGCAACCAGAGTGAGTCCACGAACTCGCGTGTCGTGGTGTGGAGTATCATCCAGCTCTTGGTTTTAGTGGGAACATGTGCCTACCAATTGCGCCACTTGAAGAGTTTCTTTGTCAAGCAAAAGATTGTCTAGTTGAAAGTCTGCTATATCTTGCTATAGAAGAATATTAGGAAACATTCGGGACCACGTCGCCCATTATTATTCGTAACTTTCGGCGGTATAGTGACCTCTCTGAGTGGTTTTGATCACCTTGAGCCGTAGTGATAATCCTATATCTCGTAGCGATGTTAGTGAGTGCGCTAGAGGTTAAAGGTTTAGATGAAAACTTGACCCATTCAGTTCCTTGGCACTAATAGAGGTCCCGGTATCCAAAGCTCGCAAATACTATAATTCGAAGCTAGGAGGGACTCGTAGCCACGGGGAAACATTCATTGTCGAGCGTCAAACTATGACCGACCAAGCTTCTATCCTCGAACCACATTTTCCTTTTTAAGCGCTCTAAACCTCCATCCCTAGCAGGCACTTTCCTCATGAACAAAAATTCTTGGGATTATCTCAGAACGCCGCCACACTCAATACCATAGTGAGTTTGTATTGATGTTTCGCGTCAGCTTTTCGTCAACTTGCAAAACTTTGCGCTAAATATCAGGCTTTTGAGCAATCTGATCCCCTGCTGAGATCTTTCTGCTGAATAATCCTCATGATTCGACATGACTCGCCATGACCCGCAATGAATCAGGGTACTGAAACGCCCAGCTAAGCATCATGCTAAGTCAAATCGGTGGTAGTATTTTCATAAACTGCCTGCCGCCTCATAAGTGAAAATTAGTTAGCCAGCCCACTGAAATGGTTGCTGCCAGCTGATTCAAGATGCTGAAGTTGCCACTATACCAGTCTGTTGACTCCGTTGTACTCAAACTGGAAGCTAAAACATTCCACTGAGTAATAGGCTTATCCCGTCACTGAACCAGTCAGCAGAGAATGGCACTAAATCAGTCAGCTATAGTTAGATTAGTCTGCTGACATTAGATTCAATCTTCTGGACTGGTCACTGATTGATTTATAAGCATAAGTTGTGCATCAGGCTGACGAAATAATATTCAGAGTCTTCAATGTGCCAGTCTGCGGAATCACTTAGCGAAAGCACCACTCGATCACTTTGAATCGGCAGTGTATCCGCCTGCTAAAACGGTCGTGGATATGCCTGATGTGACCGTCGAATCAGTCATGAATCAATCTGCTGGGACCGTTGGCTGCCAACACATGACTCGACCGTATTCCACATAAACCATGTGCTACCTCGCAACTGCATCAAGCCGCGAGGAATGGGTAGCTGTAATCGGGAGCTGAGGCAATCATAAATCAATCCGTTAAAACTGCGCCAGAACCAGACTGTCCTTGGAATAGACCCAAAATCTGCCCTATTCTGTTTTTGTTTGCAACAAGCTGTAGCTTAACCTGGAGAACACCAGCCCATTTGCACGAAGAATTCGTAGATCTTGGACGCTTTGTTCACGTCGATCTTTAAAAATTGCCGTGCATCCTTCTTCTTCAACATGCCGTTATTCTTAATCGCCTCTTTCATGAGCTGATTCTTGATAGCCAAATACGGCTGCGGTAAGATCCGAAGCGTCAGGCATAAAGTCTTTTCCCCTGGCGACAAGAGCTCGAAGTCCGTGGCATGCGAGATGTCGAGCGGCGCACGTGAATTGGAAGTGCTGATTTTGGGGCGGTATTCGGGCTGGGGCGTGTTCTTTCGATTCGCCAGACTGGTCAAGCCGCTCGACGACCGTGCTGCCAAGCCCGCGCCGTTGCCCATGCGCTGATAGTGCGACTGGCGAATGAGCTTGTCCTTTTCGAAGCGCAATCCGTCTTCCTGCGACGTGATTCCGTTGCGGCGCCAGTTCTGGAGCTGATGGATTCGCATACGGCACCTGAGCTCCGTGAGAAGGTCCGCACACAAGTGCTCGAAGTCATCGCTGGACACAATCCGGATAAGCGCATTGACTTTCTTGAGAAGCTCCTTCTCCTCCTTGGACTTGCGCTTATCGTTAGAGATGTTCCGGCGGTAATCCAACAACTTGTTTTCGAGAAGTACTCTTTTCCGCTCGGCCCGCGTGGTGAGCCGGGAATTATAGATATCCAAAATGGTCAACTTCAACTCGATGTCGCCGGCTGTATCGTCTGGATCGAAGATCATGTCCTTGATGGTCGTCTCGGCGTCATTCTCGGCCTCGTGGTCGAATTCAAGACGCCCAGGCATGTAGCCTTGAATTTCATGGCAGAGAGGCACCGACGCGCTAGGCTTGACCTTGGGCGGCGGCAAAGGCATGTTCTTACGCCTCTGCAAGCGTTCTTTCCGCCGCTGCAAGAAGCTGGCCGCCGAAACCCCGCTGAAATCCTTGTTCATCTCCGGGAGAGGGTACTCGGTAGACTCTAAGTACACGCGGGTGTAATGCTCATCCACCTCCTCCTTCAGGCGGTTCCCAATGTGGTCGGCAACGTCCTGCCAGTTTCCAAGCCCAAAGTTCTCGCATCCCTGGATGAGGTGCAATTCCTCGTCAGCTCCCCAGTCCTCGTCGAAGATCGGGTACGTGTTCTGCTCGATGATCTGGTAGTCATGCCATGGCTTGTGGTCTAGCGTCACGGAGCCAGCAGCAAAACAAGGCACACAGAGGTCATAGTCGAGGCATATGGCACACTTGATGCGGATGCGGTTTGTGCAATCTGACGAGCACACGTCACAGTGATAGAGACGGCCCTTCTCCATTAGTGTTGTGGGGGAAGAAAGGTGGTTGGCTCCGCGTGATGGTGCGCACGTGGGCCGCCGGCCCGTCACGTGACACCACTTTTCCCTTTGGCCCTTGCTTCGGGATGCTTCGCTCCATCGATTGGCAATGACATTCATCTTTACTTTCGGACCATATGATTTGCGGTTGATACTGATTCGTGAGGTACCTATATAAGTGGCGAATCCTCTTAAGTCCATGCGGTTCACCGCGTCTGTATGCAGTAGAGGCGCTTGCGGCATTGCCATGGCCCATGAAATCACCCAGGTTAGCATAACTGAATGCCGGGTAATTCCTTGACCCTTGTATGCAATACAATTCCTTAAGTACGTTACCCTTTTCCGCCCGACGGCCTGTGAGGTCATCGACTACCGCAGGAGCTATTCTTGCCTTTGCGCTCTTGTTAGAAGAGACGAGTGGGTTGAACAAGAGTGTCCGAGTGTCGGGGCACTTGGATGAAAGACAACAATACGATAAGAAACTACAAGCACGCATCGGAATAATACTTGGGAACCATGTACTCTTCTAACCATTACTATCCATTAGTGCGGTAGATGATATGCTGTTGTTTCCGTGGGGTTATGTTGTTTAATCACATGTGTAAGTGAGATTCCCCATCTATTTTCAGAAGGTAGTCAAAGGATAGAGATGTTGCTTCACTCGCCTATTTGAGCTGTTTATCAAATACAAATCACCCAGGAGCAAGATTCCACAATACAGGATTTGGACAGAAGGCCCCTCGATGCCAAGGATCCCGTTCGAGCGAGCAGTGAATAAGCGAAAGATCAGGCCATTCAGTGGTGCAAACGGTTGGAGCCGAAAAGACAATGCTGAGGCGCTTGGACCAAGCCTCATTAGAAACTATAAAATCAAGGGAACAGAATCAGGGGACCCGCCCAGATAGAACGGGGTCAAGTTCAAGAGGTCCTCTTATATGCAGATACAACAGAGAAAAACAGAAGAAGACGGAGAATGCAAGCTCCTGGAACTATAAAAACGCCGCTTGCCCTAAGCTGCCCTAGTGTACTAGGTAACGCTCAGAGCCATACACTTGGACCTCAAACTAGGTTTCCGAGCAGAAAACTTTGGAATTTCGATGAATCTTTCTTCTTTGGAATTTCGATGAATCTTTCTACTTTTCAAATGCATGCTGGATGAAATGTGTTTCCTTTGTTGAGCTTCCAGGTAGTCAGTCTTTGAAACAAGCTTAGCTAATCTTAAATAAATACTAATGTATCTACTAGTACGACACAACGCTGTACTCTATATTGCTCAAGAGTATGGTTGTCAACAAAGAAGCCTTTTGTGAAAATACAATACCTTCAGGGATAATCAAACGGCACAAAGAATTTTAATTGCCTTTACTATATTCCTCCAAATTACTAAAGTCACAGAATAAGATCCAGAAATTTGGAACAAATATTTTTAATCACATGGCACAATACGTGTCAGTTCGTGCCGACAATTTGGTTAAGTTCTAGCTCTTCAAAGTTCACACGATCTTTACGGAGACATTCTACACTCGAACAATGTCACCACTTTTTAAACCCGTATTCTGTGAACCCTCTGCGACGAAAATTCCATGCGAGGACACCTTCTCGTATAATTCACACGTAGCGCACTGCCGAGCCATCTTCGACTGAGTATTGCAATGAAGAGTGCCCTCTTTTTATGAAGCGGCTTGACGTCTTGGCTCGATGAAAGCTCTGCATCCCTATCGCGGACACGGTGAAGGCCTATCATTTCTCCAGGTGATATTCTCATGATTCATATCATTCAACCTTCTTATTCTCCATTCGTTCGTCATTTGTCAGTCATAGAATTCAAATCCTTTTCAAATGCTCGTACAGTAATATCAACTCGACATTCACCTGTTCAAGCAAACGCACCATGCATAGCATACCATCTCAAGGAGACTCTTTACACGCTCGAGTAAAAGCCGCCAAATTCTTGATGCAGTCCCATGCACCGGTTTGGATCCAAAGAGGTCAGCTTAAGCGTCAAGAGACTGCAAGGCTGGTCAAAAGGGCTCCCTTCTATGTGAAGGCCTGCATACTGAGGCGCCCAACTGTTTTCCAGTTGTCATCTGAATGAGCCGTTTATTGTGCGGATTTGATATTCTCTGTGTAAACATCCATGTGCTAATTCTTAAACAGTCAGTAACCATTGGAATGAATTCCTGTATCTTCAAATCGTTCAAACCATCGAGTTATACCAGCCAGACCGACCTTTCACATGCTCACACGAATCCGTTTGGAGGTCAATCAAACAACCACCTAATACACCTTTGCAGTTCGCTAAAAAACATGAAACATACATAGTAGCCCAGGATTCGTCCCAGTTGTTAGACTCCCCATGGGTAGTGTGCTACCCATATGTGCTCAATTGGGCTAGACGCGGTATGACGCCGGACCTTGCCTCTATGGACGGTCCGAACCGCCCTGCTTCCCTTCCTCCGAGATCTAGACAGATAAGCCCTTGTCTCGATGAGGCTTATCTGGTCGATCACTCGGTACGACTTGCCTGATCAAGGCCCAATCGCCCGGATACGGTAGCGCAGTCGTAGCCGACAATTCTATATAACTCGGGTGATTTCCCCTAGTTTTACGGATCAACAAATACCTCTAAAGTCCTTCCGCCGACAAGAACCAGACACCAGTAATCATCAAAATTAAGTAGCGCCTCAAATCTCCTACTCGTCATTGTTTGTAGTCCATTTCAAACATTGATACCAACATCCATAGGATCAAAACAATTGCCTATGACAGGCATTCATTTACCAAGCTGCTCAGCCCTTCAAAAAAACCTGCAAGGCTGGTTTCCTGGACTCTTCTTTGCCTTCGATCTCTGTTGCGCTGTATAGGAACATCGCTAAAAAGTGAAATGTGGTCCGTGAAATTGGGTCTGTGTGTCCACTACCAGGACCTCAGTCATTCTGCACTGATAGTCAACCACTGAGAAATAATCGGTACATCACTCGGCAGCCATCGGACCCTATAATTCTAGAGACATTCACAGGTATGGCGAAGGGAATATTTCTTTTTTTAGAGTGCATTGCTTTCACATCGCATTCTTACGTTGAAAACAGGGAGCTTCTTTTCCATTGGTTGGATTGTGGGTGATTTCACCGCTCCACTTGGAGAGGAATTACTCGTAGGAGTTTGGCCAACCGCACCTATTTATCTCACGAACCTGCTTTCCGGTTTGTATGTAGCAGCTGGACGCTTCACATGCCTGATCCCCCATTGGGCCGCAGATTTCCACCATGCCAAACTCCTACCCACAGAGACGGCCATTCTTGAAACAATGCGCCGTTTCATTCTTTCATGGTAAAAACGGTTAAAGGAGGTTGCAAGGGTCTCTAGCTCTTTCCCCAACGTCATCCATGCATTCATTCTGGATGAAGTAATTTGCCGAAACTCATCTCTTTTTTTCAAATCTTGCGGGACGGATGCACACAGTATGAGAAAAAGGAACTCCCATCAGTAAGCCGCTCGGTTCCTCAGACCCACTCCTAGTAACCACATCACAGCCATCTAACCGCTCCTCACGAAACATCACAGGTCATCATCATCACCCTATTACCCGAAGCGTTTGGCTCTGCAAACTCAGTTGTACGCCACCCTAAAAATTTCCCGCAAGAAAGCCTCCAAAAGATGTTTGTAGTTCTTGGGCGGACTCCAGGTCACTGAAAAGACTCACTAAACAAGCTTTATATTCGCAAATGGGCAATTTGGCCAATGGAGTTAGCTGACCTTGAATTTCGTAAAGCCTACAAAGCACGCCACGCGGAAAGCTCTCTGTAGCTCAACACTGGATCATCACCCTTAGTACAATCTCTCACGCCACAACCTCCGCGCCGCGAAACTTACCTCACTTGAGATTGCAGCAGCCTAATCTTCCAGTATCGCCAGTTCTAGTGAAAGCACCAATCACTCAAATTGGTTATCTTCCTCTTCGTCATCCTTAATATATATAATCGAGATGATTTATAAGAGCCAAATTATATGGATCATGGCCCAGATCACATCTCCCCGCACCGCCACAATCGAGCGTCAATTCAGTTTACCCGGGGAAAGGTGGCGTAGTCCCCGTGCACCTTTGTGTGATTCTCAGACGGTCATAAGGTACCACGGATTGCCTGAAACAAACTGAAGGGCCTAGGGTTGCCATGGGCGCGGCAGTTGCAGCCAAAAGGTAAGCGCGGCGCGAAGTGCGTCCAAAATACTGCGCGCCGAGGGAGCAGTGTTATGCTCGATGCTTCCTTGTATCAGATCAGACATCTATGCAGACATCTATGCAGGTAGATACGATACTTGCCGCCGGAAAGTTTCGAGGCAGACACCTTCAACCTCAAGCCCAATGCTTGCACGGCTGGAGGTGATGGGTCTCGACGTGCCGCACACATAAATTAGTCGGTTTTCTCAAGCGCGGACAATAGCAGAGGTAAGTTGCCTTAGACACCTCGTACACAGGAACGAGGACGTCATGTGAACCAATCAGCAGATTCGGATATGATGGAAGCTTCCTGATTAAGTCGTATCAAAGCTCCTTTTTGCCTCGCTCAACCAGACGTTCGTTCCGTGACTGTCCGCCTTGACTGTCCGCCTTGACTGTCCGCCTTGACTGTCCGCCTTGAATGTCCGCCTTGAATGTCCGCCTTGAATGTCCGCCTTGAATGTCCGCCTTGAATGTCCGCCTTGACTGTCTGGTCCTCTATTGTATAAACAGCTCCTCCCCTCTGATATAAGGCAAATTTTAGTAGAAACAGGCAGAGAAGTAGTGGCATGAGGCCCATGCCTGGCAACTTCCAGCACCCATTTGGTCGAATAGTTCATCACTGCTCACGCAGCGCATAAAAGGTACATTGCAAAGTAACATTGTAACAATAACCATTCTGGATAGCTCGGCTGTCGGTCTGCATAACAAGCAGAGGTCGCATCCATTGATCACGGGTATGGGTGCAAAAGCCGCAGCGCCTGGCAGCTCAGTGCGATCTTAGGCCAACACCATCGCGGAGCACGCTGTATACCAGATAAAAAAGCTAATCTTCCACTTCACACACTGCCCAGAACCCATACTTCAAGGACTTTTTGGATTTTCCGCTGGCAACCCATGCACTGGGGGCACGCGTTTCCACCGTCACATACACACACACCGTGAGTGGCATCAGCACCTCACTTGGGGCCCTGCATGCGAGCACGTTCAACGGCACACTGACCCAATTGAAGCCCTTTTCTAAGCTTCCGCTCTTCAGCTCATTGCGGATGGTCCGCGTGAGCTTCTCGGCGCGTGACTGGGGCGTGGCGTCCGTCAAGTATACCGAAGGCACTGCATCCAAAACCTTTGCTTTCTCTTGACGGGGGCCAATGGTGAAGGACGTAACAGGCAAGGAGCACGATGTGCTCATCTGCAGTGGCACTAGGGCTGCAGAATTCGGCGAGTCTTGCCCGAGCGTCGACACGGTCACGTTCATGGAATCTAGAAGCGGGTTGACCACGCTCAATATGCATGACACGCTGTTGGGCTCCTCGGCCGCCAATTCCGGGTCGTGGGGGTCCGCAGAGACCAGACCACTATCAGGCCCAATGTTGGAGCCTCCAGTTTTGTCTTTCCTCCGTTTCACGCTGACTGCAGGTACAATATCCGGTGCCACTTCCTTGGTCAAGTATTTCATCAGCCGAGGGTCAGCTATGGGCACACAGAGCTTTGTGGCGCAGATGTTGCAAGCACGGGAGTTCTTGGCATACAAGTGGTTCCCCAAAGGGAGCTTAGGCTCGGACGGAGGCCGGAAATCACGGTCAATATCCACCGGGTGAGTTTCAATCTGGGCCATGCGATACATCAACGAGTCACGCTCATCCATGATGTGCTCGGGGTTTACATTGAGTTGCTGCATTTTCGAGAGCACTTCCGGAGTCATGGGCAAGGAAGCACGGCTGTGTGCAGAGTCGCTGCTTTGACCGGGACCGCTTTTGGGATCCGTAAGGCCAGTGTGGAGCCGGTGGCGAATTGAGTACTTGGCATGGAGTTGCGCAAAGTACAGCGGACGCTCTTGTTTCAAGATGGTGGTCAATGATGCAGGCTTAGAGATGAACCGGGTATGGTAGCGGTAGTTGCAGTGCACACAGCTGAAGGAGAACTTCTTGCCCTTGCAGCGGTCAACCTCCAAGTTTTGGATATCGATATCAAGGGGCGACCGGCACTCCGGGCACTGGAAGCAGTTCTTGGTGCAGCGGGTCAATCCGGGAGAGTCTGAGTAGTCCGACATACAGCTCGGGCAGTACTTGCACTCTACTTCCACGGTACAACAATGGGTGCACTTGAGGGTGTGACAGCGGGGACAGAAGTAGAGATCTGGCGGCAGGTGGAGGTTGGAAGCCCCACCATGCCGCGGGAGCTTTGTCTGTGGGTCGGCATCTTGATCACACAAGCAGAGGTAGCGTGACATCCAGCGAGTCAACCAAAGCGAAGTGTGCAGGTTAGTGAGGTTGGCGGGGTTTGTATGCAGAGCGGGATGCTCTGGACTGAGAAATCTGCATTGAGTCTCGAAGCTCTGTTCGTGTCTATGTTACAGCCATCGGAATCCACATACATCAAAGGCAGCCAGCACTGAATGACGCCGAACACATCATGGCGTTTTGAATGTTGTCTACAAAAATTACCCATTCAGTTCGGGCTCAAAGAAGTTGGGCCTATTTCATTTATCTGGCCTTGAAACGAGTTGCGGCAAATACCCCGCGTCAAAAAATACCACTAGCAAATGTGCATCAGCTCCACAAGTCCGTGTACAATTGGTAGGCGGCGAGTCGTTTGCGTCATGCGCGCTCTAAGGCCTCTCGGTACTTTGCGTTGAAGGGCTAAAGACCGACAACGGGCGATGGCGCACGATGCTGAAATATGAACACTAAACATTAGCAATCATGGTGTTCGGGCTTTCGCAGAACGGAGAATGGAAGGAACAGATCCTCCGAAAAGGTTCTATGGGAGCAGGTTACACCCTCAGACTAAAGGCGGACTGTTCGCTGACTTTGTAATCGAAACAACCCCACGAGGAAGGGCGACGAGTTGTTCCATCACCAGGCACATTAAAGTTTCTTCAATGCAATTGTTTCTTCAATGCAATTGTTTCTTCAATGCAATTGTTTCTTCAATGCAATTGTTTATGAGGGTATCTTAACAATCCCTCGTCATCAGTCCATAATCTATCAATGGGCACGTACGATGCACTGAGGTTTGACGCGGAATCGGAATTATCCGCTCAAGACATTGACGACCTGCATACAGGACGGGCATTACCGAACCGGGGAATCCGTTACGCCGTTCCGTACCAGGCAGTTTCGTTCCAACATTAGGGCCGGTGTATCTTAAGCGATGCTGGAGCGCTAATGGTATATGCAGTCAGAGAGCAGGGACTGCGCAAGGGCCACACTACAGCAAGCACTGGCAGAGGCGACAAGCAATCTAAAACTGCCCCAAGCACGGAACCCCGAATAACTGGTGAGAGCGAGAGTTTGAACGCGATTTTCTAAGGCTTTGAATGGCTGGCAATGACCTTGCAGTTTTGACCGATGCATGTCTCGCGCTGCATCCTTTAGTTGAAAATTTATGGAGAGAACGGCCCCAAAAATTTAACTGTGGCGTTGCGCCGTGCATGAGGCTGGGTTAGCACTGCCAATGTGGCCGGCACATCCCTGATCGCCAGCCGAAGGTCATAGCCGTGCATATCGGTCAGTGTCATGAACTTACGCAAGTGAAACATGCCCCCGGTTCCAGGTGAGCGCTTTCAAGCGGCCAGTGGCGCATTCATTGTGAACAGGTGAGTGTTTCAGGGTTCAGATGACGTGATGACATACTCTCAGCCAGTGTGCACATTGGAGCCCATGTGCACAGCGCGCATGGGACTCCCGCATCAAGGCGCACACGGCCGAAGCAGGGCTCGCCTTCCTCGCGCAGAGAGCTTCCCTTCTTAATGGCTGGATCTCCATGCATCCGATGCGCCAAAAAAGAAAGTGGAGTTTCAATCGGACATTGCTCTTCTTAGCCTGAACCTCGTAAGCCCAGTACCGGAAGCTTGACCAGAACCCAAACCCATCTTAAGCACCCGTTCCAAGCACCCCATGTCCATACTGCCTAACACCGTCCCCCCGGCGGAAAAAGAAAAGGAGTTATCCAACTCGTCTTTCGACAGAGTGTCGTACCATGAGGACGGCGCTCCGTCCATCGACTACCGCAACTGCCTGTGGCAGAAGGCTGCAGGCCTACTTTTCTCGGAATATATTTGTCTCGCCATCATGTCGTTCCCATGGTCATATTCGGTGCTTGGGCTTGTGCCCGGACTTATCTTGACAGCCTTCGTGTCGCTCACCGTGCTTTACACAGGACTTACAATCACAGAGTATTGTATCGCGTACCCTCATTTGACCAGCGTGTGTGACATTGGCCAGCACTTGTTTGGCGGATACCGGTGGGTGTGGTACGCCACGGCCGTGTGCTTCATTCTCAACAACACATTGATCCAAGCGCTCCACGTGTTGATCGGCGCCAAGTATTTCAACACCGTCACTAACAACTCCAACTCGCACGTGTGTCTGATCGTGTACTCCGTGGTGACCTTGGTCGTCTGCTTCTTGGTCTCGCTCCCAAGAACCTTCTCGCACATGTCGAGTGTCGGGTACTTCTCGGCGGCCACCATGTTCATCGCGGTGGTGCTTGCCATGGCGTTCGCCGGCGTGAGCCACTCTGCTGATGGGGCCCCATGGCACGTTGTTGCGCCCAGTGGTACCACATACGTGTCGGGCATGGAAGCCCTCCTCAATATCGTGTACACGTTCGTCGGACAAATCACATACCCATCGTTCATCTCGCAGATGCGGGAGCCTCGCGACTTCAAGAAGGCCTTGTACATTGTCACGCTAGCCGAGCTCATCACCTTTGCCTTGGCCGGCTCCATCATTTATGTGTATGTTGGTGACGGGGTATTGGCGCCGGCCTTTGGCTCGTTGACAGGAAACTACCGCACGATCGCCTTTTCGTTCGCGTTGCCCACAATCATCTTCTTGGGTTCATTGTACTCGAACGTGTCGTCGCAGTTTGTTTTTCTCCGGATTTTCGACGAGAACTCTGTCAACCGCAACTCGCATACCGTGGTGGGCTGGGCCACGTGGGCCGCGTTGAACCTCTTTCTCTGGGTCGTGGCGTTTGTGTTGGCACAGGTTATTCCGTTTTTCTCCGACTTGCTTTCTTTGATGTCCTCGTTGTTTGACTGCTGGTTCGGCTTTGTGTTTTGGGGCGTGGCGTTTTTCCGCTTGAAACAGCACCACGACCCAGGCTTCCGCTTCTGGCCATACTTCAAGCTGGCCTCGCTTCTTGTCAAGGCCGAAATGGTCATCAACATCTTCTTGATCTTGATTGGCTTCTATATTCTTGGCCCGGGCACCTACGCCACCATCGACAGCATTGTGTTGAACTATCAGAGCGGCGCCTATGGCTCGCCTTTTTCGTGCACCACCAATGGCTTTTCTTAGACTGTTCCGGGTACTTACTATGGTCGCATTTTTTCGAGCACGGACTCTTTGCCTGGAACATGCTGTTCGTCGTTGATTGTACGTTAGCCCATTGCAAGGCGTAGGCGCATATGCAGTCTCAGCTTCACGGTGAGTTGGGAAGTGGTGAAGTGAGACGGAGGATAACGTCATGAGCCTCAGACCTGCGAGCTGATACGACGTTTCTTTACGGGAATTCAGGGAAAATTTGATTTCCTAAGCCCAGTAGAAATGAACCTATGCTCTATGTTCTACGTCTATGTTCATCTATTTCTTCACCTAATAGGTCTTCCTGATGTGGATTTGCGGGGTTTCGTTTTAAAATTCTGTGCATTGTTAGGCATCAATCGTCCTGGTTCGCTGCTCCCCAAGGCTACATTGATCCAAACCACTGAAACCATATGGCCTTGGAGTCTGAACTAGGACAGAGACTATGGCAAAGCAAGCATCGAAAATTCAACTTTTCTTGCCTTGAGGAGCAGACGAACAGCCAGGTCAAGGCCTATCCCATTGTTGCAGATGTATCGTCCCAGGTCTCGGATATTTAAGTCGTGATGTGAGTGGTCCAACCTCAGAGATAGTGTGTTCGGGTTGGTCCATATCAGAGTATTAAAGGCATGGCCGTCTCAAAGGTGAACACTGAGGCACCCGGTCTTTAGACCGCAGGCGGCCAATAGCGTAGACCTGAAGTAAGGGGGGCGAGATATTGTACAGGTGCAGCTAAACAAGGTGTCATTCCTTGAATGGCTCTTATCAACGTGATTTCCCACCTAATTTTCCAGCTCCTCCTCCACCGATCCTTGCAACATGAGGCCTGCAAGGTGAAGACATGCCGTAATGGAGAAGGCTGTCACTATAGATTATTTATTGCCAATGCCCTTGGTAGGGTAGAAATGCCGTGTCAAAGGGACATGCCCACACCCGTAACTTAATGTCAGAAGCTAAAGCAATGAGCCCGCATTCTAAGGGGAAATACGATTGCCAAAATAATCAACTTCGGCTCGTATGCTCTCGATGCCACCTATCCACAGAGATGGTGTATGGAAGATCGCATAGTGTCTGAATGACTGTTGACTGTGATTCCAGACAGTTTGCACATTGGTTTGTTCAAACCGAAAATTCACACTAAATAAGCTCTTCTGGGCAGGACTCAGCGTTGTTTTAGCTGGTCTCCATGCCACTCATTAACTGCCTGAAGCAGCGCGTAATCAAACCACACTGGGTACCTGCTTTTTAGAAACCTGATATGTTGTGAAACCGCAAAATGTTAACGGGTCCTCGGCTTGTCTTGATTTCACTTAGTTTCGGTATACTAAGTTCGTCGCACGGCTCCTATGAGCATACTTTCCGACCCAATCAGGTAAACTTTGCTTTCGATGATAAAGATTTGTGAAATTAAACTCACCTCATCTCGTGTACCTCGCTTTCTTAAGAATAAAGCGGAAATCATTTAATGTCAGCATCTTGGGAGAGCTTCCTATCGAGAAAGCCGCTTTCATATCCACTAGATGAAGTAATATTCTTGAAGGCAGACTCTAGCGCAAAATCACTTTAAGTTCGCTGAATTTCTCCGTAAAACTCGACAACCTTTTATGAATATGACCCTCCTCAGACTGAGAGCATGGGTTTTTTGGTGTGGAGATTCGGTTCATGCTTTGGCAGCCATGACTTATTTGAACGCTAGAATTCCTTGAAATGTTTGTAAAAGGCTCATATTCAATGCTGTGCAACTCAGGCTCGGACATGAATATGTCTCCACTGCGCGATGACACGCAGCAGTGCCCCACTTGAGCTTCATTTTAGCTTTTGTCTTCTCCATGATTTTCTATGAGCTTTTCAGCAGAAAGAAATATTTTTGGCCACACACTTGCATGGTTTTGCTCCGGATATCACGTGCTTTTCGTTCGTTACACTTGTCCGGAAATCAGGTCCAGAAACTGGCTTATTATTGCCTGCAACATGCCACGTTCTCGCTTGGAATTCACGCCGAAGCCCGTCTCTTATAACCAGCTTGAAACCTCGTGATGGGGCCAGTAAAACAGTACAAGCTCAAATAGCATTTTCTCGTGTATCCCACACGATGGTCACAGGCCCGTCGTTAGTCAACAGCACATCCATCATGGCACCAAACTGGCCATCTAGCACGCGCGAGGCATCTCCTAGCTCCCCCCTCAATTTCTCCAAAAAGTCTTGGTAGAGCTGGATTGCATCCAGGCCCTTGGCAGCCCGGTGGAAGTCGGGCTTGGTGCCCTTCTTCACAGTGCCGTAGAGCGTGAATTGAGACACAGACAAAACCTTCAATTGCTTGTCGTGAAGCAAGCTCACACTCCAGGGCTTACCGGACCATTCGGTCTGGTCGGGTGGCGGGTTGGAAAAGTCCTCGAAAACCCGAAGCCCGGCCACCTTCTTGACCAACCTGCTCACGTCGTCACTGGTGTCGGTAGTCGAGATTCCAACCAAGATCATCAAGCCCTTCTCGATGGCCGAAATCACCTGGCCATTGACCGTGACCGAGGCGCTCTTGACTTTCTGTATTACCACTCTCATGTGTGGAGAGCGGTGGGGATTCAACGCACCTGGAGAGCGAAGGCCGTGTCACGTGATGCCTGTGTGTCGAAACCAACTACAATAGACACTAAGAGTTGGACCTTTCCCGAAATGGCAAATCGAGGTTATTTAACATGGGCAGGGCTGAATAAAATTTCTTGATGGATTAGCCGCATGCTCTTAATGGGTATAGTTTATGATTGGAGGTACAGCAGACATTATCTCGCAGTCTGTTCCACCGTAAAGTTTAGTACTTAGGGGAAGTAGTCGATGATATTTTCTAGATTTATCGGAGTTTTTATGTAGAAAAATTGGAATACATAGTCACCGAGCAGTTGGAACCTTATCCCGAGATATGGTTTAAATCGGGCTAATTTATAGGTAAGACGTTAGAGGGGCAGTTGGGCATTACTTAGCTTGGGAACTTGGAAAAACTCCCCAAAATACGAGGAAAGGAGTTGTAAATCCGATCACCCCATTATTGGTTACTTAAAATTTAACCCTCTTTATATTTATTAAGGCGATTATTTTGATGGAATTCGACTTTATCTTAAACAGGTAAGATAACAACTAATCATGCGATGAATTGCTGGGGACAGGCGTGTGTGCCTCTGATCGCACGTCGGGGACAATTTGCACCCATGCGGAATGGGCTAACCATTGCGGGTCTAAATTTCCTCGATGGGTTCACCTTTGCTCCAGAACTTTTTGATACGTTTCATGATGATACATGAACTTATTCGATTGACCCTTTGCATCCATGACTGATATTTATTGCTTTGCTAAAATTATGTTGAGCGCCCTAGTATTAAACGTGGAGGAGCCGGTACGCACAAGATACACGTGACAGCAACTCCCCAGAATACACTTAACCAGTTATAGTCAGGAAAGTCTATTCTGAAATTCCTAGCGTTTGCTAGCTAAGCTCTTCCGGCACATCATGGTGTGCACTTTGCCAAATAACCACCCTAGATTGAGTTCCTGGTGACTACATAGGTTTCAACTTGTCTAGCCCTAGTAATTGGCTTACTCACTGAGCTTTTAGAGTAGCTGCCAGGTTTTTCACCGTAAAATGACAATGTTTATAACCATGCGTCACCAGGATCCTTTAAAGCCAATGTTCAAACCGAGAAAGTCCAAAATGCTTGGATTTATTTGGCTCACAACCACCATAGATCTTGCTTTTAAGGAGTCACTCAAATAAAAAACAAAAGAGCAAAAGCAACTGAGCTAGATTTTACTTCGACTCGAGGTGTCGAAAATTTACAGAAAATCCAGCTCTAGCAAGACTTGTTGATAAAAATTCGCTCATTACTGAAGTACAAAACAGCATTCTTTTGACTTACAAACGGGGAGAGGATAGGTGCATTAATCCGACGACCAAGGTTGTTAAGTATATGATCTTTCAATACACAGTTAACATACATGCACTATGTTCAAAAATCTGAGTCAGTATTGCACAAAGTTAAAGCCTATTTTGCTTCCACGCATAAAAACAGATTTCATTCAAGTATACAGAATCAGGGGTTATTGAATTTGCACAACGGAACATCCAAGAGAATACGACATTCACTCACCTCCCTCGACTCCATGAAATGTTCACACTCTACCATTCGAGGTACTTGTTGGCAATACTGATTCCAATAGTGGCAAAGACGAATCAAAAGTTGTATCCCAATGGTCGCTGCCGCGAAGGGGATACTAGTTACTGTACTATTGGCAATTCAATCAATTGAGTCGGCAAAATAGCTTAATTGACTTTGAAAATTTGCTCATTTTGAGATCCAAAGCCTGGGAAAGTGTTTTGGTCATCCATTTACATCCCTTTACCGGTTTATTCCAATCAAAAATCCCTGAAATATCAAGAATATTTTCGTTTTGATTCGTTGACTAACTCTTAGTCACCTTTTGAATCAAACTTTAGAGCGATTTGACCAATCCAGTTGTTCTCCGGGACACTTCACTACCGAAGCCCCTTTTTTCGACTTCACGTCAGCCGTTCATGTTCATATCGGCGTCAATGAAATTTCATGCAAAATAGTGGCATGAAACAAGCTTGAGTACTGAAAAGAAACGCCAAGTCATGGGGGAGACACTTAATTCAGGAATCGTGTTTCAGCTGCAAATGTGTGCTGAAAAAAGGGTGTACTTGTTGTTCTTGCTCATCTGGGAGCTCCAGTCCCCGGCAGCGGGGGAATATCTGGATACAAAAACTTCGCCCTGTTGATAGGAAACTTCGCCCCGTTGATAGGAAACTTCGCGCTGTTGACTCAGTGAAATTCTGGTATTGAGATGCATAGAAGAATGTGAAAGCTTATCTGATTACGCAAAATTTACACTATACTAAATCATTGGAAATTAATGAATCCAAGGTTGAAATTGGATATCAACATAACTTAGTCTGCACGTGAGAAGTGCCCAAGTGATCGAGTGGATTCCAATAATCTCCCGGTGGCCAAGCTGGTAAGGCACAAGACTGTAATAGAGTACTGAAATCTTGAGAGCGGACGTTCGAGTCGTCCCTGAGAGATGTTCTTGCAGGGTAAACTTGTGCACCCCTCGAGAATGTTCTGCCAAAGTGCCAAAAAGGCAGCGGTTGTAGCGCGCCTGCACACTGCTCCAATCTGTGCTGACTGGAACAGGCAGTGTCCCTAGTATGTAACAATCCAGCCATCACTCGAAGGTATAGTGAAATGAAAACAAGCCGGAAAAAGCCGCAGCTGATGCATATTCCATCATGCTGAACCGAACGCTCATGTGCAAATAATCTGAAACGGTGCAGTCATTATGTTGAAAGTTGTGATGTGCTCTCCCATAGTCTGGCGTAGTTATCACGTTCTCCTTTAACAACTTCTTTAATTCTGGAACTTCTGCATTCATCGCTTCTTTCTTGCACTTCAAATATACTAAGCTTACTTGCCCGTCTGAGTGATTACCCTCTAATTTGGGGCGGCGGCCCTTCCTTAAATAGTGGAAAGGGGCCTTTACTATCCGCACCCCGTTGTAGGGCTACTCCATCGTCATTGCAACCGCTCAATCAGGAGGTAGAAGAATGCACACAGACTTGGGTCGTCAACCTCTACCCTTGTTTCTTCTGTATGCAGTCAGGTGGGCATGCAGTGCCCGCAGCACTGATACTCACGTTCCAACACATTGTCCTAATGACCCTAGTCGCAACCTTGTTCCTCATCTCAGTCATGTCTTTTCCTGACTGTATGCATCTGTACTTGGATCCTGGCGAATGACCTTTTGTATTTGACACCCCACAAACATGAGGTATTTTCACAACATTTCATTTCGGATCCCCCGCGTCCACCTTAGTTCGAACATAGGCGTGCGTACCAATTCTACTCATATTTGGCTGCGCCAGCGGCACCACATGTCTGAAAAGTATAATTGTCGCTCGCCGCGTTTCAGCTATGCATCCTCAATACAGTACACAAGTTCTGGGCCGCATTCAGAGCAGTCGCAAACCAGACCTCGACACTCGAAGGCTCTGTTTCTGTTCAACGCACATCACACAGGTCAAGAGAGGGAAGTGTTTAAGTGAGGGATGTCCGCTCATGTTTGAGGACCTTCGAACATGAAATGGTCAAACTCTTGAAACCAGAGTATAAATAGACAGGAACAGCCGTAACCAGGATAATGACCAACGTCGCGCACTCTACTAGAACCATTACGAAACGGTTGAACCATGTCGTCCCTCTTCAAGGATAAGTTGCTCTCGCTAGCATCTCCGCTTGAAAATTACATGGCCCCGCATTATATTTCGGTACAGTCTGCAGCAAGCGATATATATTTTACCCGAAGTTATACGAGCAAATACCTGTTGACGTCACTGTACAAAATGAGAGGCGGCCACGCATGTCTAAGCTTCAAGTGCAGCCAAAGAAACAAATTAAAGTTGCCTCCGGTAGATCCACTGCATATGCTCTATCTATTTTTGAGTCTTCAAAAACAGTTTAATTCTTTCTAAAAGACTATGTATGTAATCCATTTGAGTTAACAGGTTGCTCTCTAGATATTTCATACTGCACCGGGTGAGAGGATCCTCTTTTATGTAGCCGTCGTTTTGACATATGGCGAAGGCATTCTTCTCCTGCGGTAAGTCATAATCACACAATCACACGAAGGAAACTGGCTGACGATGAAGAAATACGCCGCGCTTGGATCAGTGTGTATACTTGCTCAGTCGCCGGTATGCGAGCACTTCTTCTTGGACGCGTCTCGCTGCAATCTAAAGGTCTCATTCGCCGACAACATTTGGTCACTGGCAGTACATGCCCCATAGGTTCCCGAATCTAGCTCAATCCTCAGAGAGAATGAAGCGGCAAAAAAACTTCAATCCCGCGGCAATCTCCTCGCCCACCGGCACAATGAACTTCTCTGGCAACAAGAAGCCATGCGCACCATTGTCCCGCAATTTGATCTGGTACGCCCAATAGGACTTGTGGTGGTACATGTAGTCCAACGCAGAGCCCAGCCCCATATCTGGGATGAGGTCTGAGTCCCGGTCGATGCATGCGGGTAACACATTATAAAACTTAGCCAGCGTTGAGCGAATGGCCTTTGAAATGCCGTACGCCAACTCAATTAAATTCTCCTCATCTTTGGGCTGCAGGTCGCACGAGAAGGCGTACGGAAAAAGTATCTCCTGCAGATACGAGTGGAGGTCCACGTAGCCCCAGATACGGTGGTTTGAATTGGTGGCGTTGAGGTAGGAATCCCAGAGTCTCAGCTCGTATGCCTCGAACGGACGGCTACCTGCATACTCCTCCCCACACACTGTATCGGACGATTCCTGCCAGTGGAAATCGTAGGAATGGTCGATATCGATTCCCACGCAGGACCCAAACGTGGCCCTTTTGGCCTCATCTTCCATCCCTTGACTGTTACGGGGCTGGTTTTCCTGACTTTGTTTCTCCTGTATTTGGTCCTCCAGCGGCTGTCTATTCTTTCTCCACAACCGGTCAGTTGTCCACGAGTATTCGTAGCCATCGGGATTGGATACCGGGATGAATAGAAAGTCGAGTTTTGCGAGCGCGTCCCACTGTCCAGGGTTGTTTTCGTAATGATTCAAGAAATTGTAGATACTGTACAACACTGAAGTCACAGATATCCACTCCCTTGCATGCACGCCGCCAGTGACTACCACGGTCTTCTTCTCTTGGTGGGATACATCGTCGTCCGGCACGGACACGTGCAACACGTTGAAGGCTCTTCCCTCGTATGTTTCTCCTATTTTCTCCATCTTAACGACTCCAGGGTATGTCTGTACAAGCAATTCCATCCACGCCTCTATGGATGCCAACGGCCGATACAGCTTAAAAAAGACCTCGCTTGCCGCATCCAATTTCTCCCCAGCAGTCATACTCTCGTCTATCTGAGACATCCACTCCTCGGAAGATGCCACGTGGAAATCGTGCACACCTCCTTTAACTAGCCCCTCTGGATAGGTCTCGAAAACGGCCTGGGGCAAGTCTTTGATTAAGACGTGTGGGGTGTCGAGGCCAAATTGAGCCAATAAGGGGTTGATTTGATCCAGATGAAGTTGAATATCAACAGTCTTCTGTACCGAGTTGGACCCCCAGATCTTGAAGCCTTGGTCCCGCAGATATGCCAAAAGGTCTGCAGATTTAGGTACCCGGATCACCATATTGTCGTGGTAGGCGCTAAGGTTCAAGGGAAGCTCATCTTGGGAAAAGGAAGAGTAGTGAGCACGTGCCAGCGCCTCGTGGTTGTTCCATGTGAACGGAAGCTGGAGACACGTCGCCACAGCAACGTATGTGAGAGCTATAAGCATGCTGTGAACCATCAGGAAGCACGGGGAAATTGCGAGCGCCGCTCACACCTGTACATCAAACCCTGCGCAAGATACTCTCAAACATTCAAGCTGGGCTGAGTGGAAGATGTAGGCCACATGTCTAAATTGGAGACGCCTAAGGAGCACCATTGAATCCGAATTCGGCTGCGGTGAAAATAACCTTCAATCAAGCTGACTGTATGAGTGAACCACTCCAACAAAACTGGACCTTTCGCCCCGCGTCACGAGAGTAATCAATTTTACTCGGTTGCTGGGCCTATGAGAATGTCAGTTAAGGTCAAAATCGCAGAAAGTACTTCCTGTGTTGAAGTTCTGAAAACATCTGTACAGTTTGTGTGTGAAGGATGTTGACACTTGCGTGGATCAGGCCTCTCACGGACGAGCAGCTCACACTGAGCAGCGCTCATTGATTATATCTGGTGCTACATTTGGTGTTATCTGCCGTTATTTGCTGTTATCTGCTTATCTGCTGTTATCTGCTGTTGTGCTACCTGTCTTGCTCGGTCATTGTCAACAAATCGCCATGTCATACATTGTACGTACGCGGACAAGCAAACGAAACTTCTACAGTGACTCTCGAGACTACTCAAACCAGCGCGGCAAATTTTGGAACATACTCCTTGCAACACACTCTCAACCATATGGCATGATGTTTCACACCAACTTTCATTGGCATTCAATGCTTTGAGATCTTAAACCCGGTTGACATTCTATCAAGGGTCAACGGCTGGAACTGAACTGGCTTTTTATTATCTTGTGTACGACAACGTGTTAGAGGTCGTGTGATTTTGCTATACCATTTGAATCGTTTTCAGCGCTGATCAGCTACGACGCATGACGCGAGGGATCGGCAAGGTGTCATTGAGTTACAGGGCCCGTCTACAAAATCCCGCTGTATTCAAGAGCTCGTGAGAAAGATTTCAAAGGAGATCAAAGGAAGAGACGAACCCAGGTAAGTAAAACAATTACAACAAGATTGATACGACTGAAACCGTGGACACTCGTCACTTGAAGCAGTATAAGAAATCACATGACATCGGCGGTTCTACGCGTATGTTCGAGGGAACACACGAAACAACACTATACACCCACCCGCATAGCTTGGCGCAACACCCGTACATCATTTGTGTAGACGCCAAAAAAAAAAAGACGCGAAGCACATTTCTCAAACGGTGTAGTCGCTAAGTGCACAGCCCTAGGACTCAGGGGTTCGACTCCCGTGCGAGGGTGTGCGTCTTGGTGTTCACTTTGTCCGCTGGGTTGTTGTTGTTGTTCATTTACAGTGTACGCGCTAGGCCCTATGAGTCCATGTCGTAACATACATGTTTAGACGCGCCTACGCCTGCACTCGGAGTTTTCAATCAAGGTTGCATTACAACTGCGGTTTTCTCCAATACGGTTATAGCTAGATATAATTTATACTGCCTACCTACCTACCTGCCCAACGTAATTACAGAGTATTTCACAGTAGTGCCTAGTGGTTGATTTGATGATCCAGTACTAGATTTGATACTGTCAAGATAGTAAGAATGTACTTCTTTATTAAGGTCATTTACATTCAGAGACGCTTTAGTGGCCCTGGTCGTGTGAGGCCCCTTTTCGTCTCCCTTTGGTTTTTAATTTCGGTTATGAAAAAGGCGGGCGGTGCACCTTAAATACGAATGAGCGAATCTTCACCGTTTTAGAAGGGTCAGCCCGCTTTCTTATTAATTCCCAATTAGCAGCATGGACCGTTTGCAGCCTTCAACAACATGGACCCGTGCACGCAGGCGCAGTGCATGCACGCTGGCAACCTGAGATGGAGGTTGAAGTCGTACTCCGGTATGGAACACTAGCTCGCTTTGATCATAAGTCCTTCTTGTCGTCTGTTCTGGGTGCCTTCAGGATATCGTACAACCAGCTCAAACCGCAGAACAGAAGAAACCCTACAAACGCCACGGCGCCGAAAATAGCCACCCTCTGCAGCTCAGAGGGCACATTCAAAAAGTTGTACGGGTACTCGGCGCCGGTATTCACGTCGATCAATACCTTGAGCCACACGTAGTAGAGAGCAGACAAAACCATGCATGTGGCGGCGAAGATGCCAGGGGAAATGGTCCATCGTGGCATGAACACGAAAAAGTCCACAAGCAACACTAAAACCGGCACAAAGTGTAGGCACAAGTCCACAAAGAGCGGGATGAATTTGTGGTTCGGGTCCTTGACGAGAAACTGGAGGAAGAAGAGCCGCAAGGGCCAGTATATCACGGTCACAACCGACTCAAGAACTAGAGCAATTGGATGCAAATTGTTTTTGAGAGCAAAAAGCGCAGGCGACCGCTTTATATGTGCCGCTGCCCCAAGTAAGTAAACGCAAATGGAAAACGCTAGCGAGAGGTTGGTTAGGAACTGCCACTGGCCAGCGGCCTCCAAGTGTGGCGGAAGTGTCACCCTCGTGCAGAGATATGAGAGCCCGTAAGCACCGAACACCACACCCACGAGGTCTACAGCAATAATGACTGGTTTTCCAAGATATTCTGACATGATATTGCTGGAAGGGCGCCCGTGCGAGACGCGGGGTAAAACGGTGACGGGTGTCGAACTGAGATAAATCTGTACACCCGGTCGGATCATCGGATCTCAGTTTCCCCGTGCTAATGTACTCAGATGCGGGACAAAAATACGTGAGCCTTGAAATTCAGCGTGAAGATCAAGTTGTGGCTTATCTGGTATTTTATAGATCAACCAGGGCTTGAAGCCCCCACTGCCGTTCAAGGATGTTGCTACAGAATTTCTACTTTTGTATCGGGTTGATAACATCGAGTGGCTGATTGTTCGAGCTTACACGAGAAGCGCTCCTTGTGGGTCTGATATTGATGAAGATATTAGTAGGTTTCACCATCATATCTTGAATAGTATGCTAAGATGCGATGGCAGTCTCTTCCATAAAAATTGGGAAAGGCCTTCACTAACCACAGACCGTTATAGGGCTGCGCCGTCGTCACTCCAACAGCTCTATCAAGAGATGTAATGCGAGAACAGTACCCGTTGTGTTGGTGGAAGCCCATTCCAATATAATGGAACGAGGGTGTTGCCCAGCATAGAATATTAAGCATCATATCGAAGGTGGGAAGACATGTCCGACTTCAGAGACACAGGATATACTCGAAACTAAGTTGTACACTTAATACTGTAAAGCACCGTATTCTCCCGACCTGCACGCGTCTCTCCTCGTTTAAACAACGCTACACCCACATCATTGGTTGCCTGCATACAGCACACGCGCGAAATACCTCGGCTCAGTTTGTGCTAAGTACCCGTACATCGATGAACCAGTTCCTGTGGTTATTACCAACTAGGGCATCTAAGGCTTTGAAATCCATCATTCAAATAGCTCTAAAATTTACTTTGTTTAAATTTCACTTTGTCTAAAATTCACTTTGTTTAAAATTCACTTTGTCTAAAATTCACTTTGTTTAAAATTCACTTTGTCTAAAATTCACTTTGTCTAAAATTCACTGTCTAGAATTCACTTTGTCTAAAATTCACTGTCTAAAATTCACTTTGTCTAAAATTCACTTTGTCTAAAATTCACTTTGTCTAAAATTCACTTTGTTTAAAATTTACGTTGTCGTTGATCTGTGGCACGTCAGAGGCGCCATATCTCAAAAGACTATAAAGACCCTCTTTATCACTGGTCGAAGATGAAAAAGCGAAAACGGGTATATATATTGATACATCGAGTATGGCCAATTTCACAACACTGTACTTAACTTCTTGAGCGGCAAAAGGCTCAACTACAACATGATAGAAAGAGGTAAGGGGAAGGCACCCACATATCTAACGAGATCTGCTTGCTGATTTTATTGCACTACTGAAGCTATATTTCTTACTACTTGACCCATTAGAGATACTTCGGCGTCAGTAGCCTTGGTGAGCAAGAACACAATTATCCGAGGGGACTTTGAGAAAGCCTACAAATATTATGCATAACTTTTGATCTGGCTAGTTTACATCGCACAAGGCGTGCCACTCTTTGCCGCGGACACGAAGCCATCCTCTTCTCCTTGTTACTTGTAGGCTGACAATCTATTATGTGCACCTCGTACCGCAAATTAGTCCGCGGTCTTCTTGGGAGAAGTTTTATTCCAACTTCTCCAGCGGACTTAGGAGACCTAATCTCGGCCGCGGAATACATATAATCAATCGCAAAAGTCGAACAATCGATGAGTCGGCGTCTAGTGACTTCAGGACTAGCTCAAAAAATCGATGCTCCCCATAAAGCGTCCGCAATTAATCTCGCAACAGGTCGTGCAGTGTTCATTGACGTCTTGTTCAATTGCTGAATATCCGAGATAGCCTGCTCCGGGACCTACTTCTGGCCCTTTCATCCTCATTTGTGCGATCTTGATCAGCCCGAGACAAGTATTGATTCTGCTCCCGATGAGATGATCTGCCCTCAGGCCTTGCTGACCGTGACTGCAGCCGGGAAACCGAGGAGTCTCTGCTACTCATGGTGAATAAATCGGAACGCCCTCGTGACTGCGCCTCCAAGTCCACGAGTGATGTATGCGACGAGTTGCGAGACCCCGAGGGGCTTCGCATGGCCAAAAACTTCTTCTTCTTCTTTTCATACGTATGTGAAACGTCTATCCCTGCAAGCCACTGCAGAAAATATTGCTCGCCATTTATAGGTCTGTCGAGCAGCTCGTGTATCTCATAAAAGGGCTTGACCAAAATGACTGGTACCAAAGCAAACTGGAGGAAGTACTTGGATATCGACACTTTGGAGAAGAACGGCACGTGCAAGCGAGACGCCTGCTGATGGAGGTTAGTGCTGCTGTTGCCATGAGACGTAGGAGCCAGCGCCTGACCATAGTGTGATGTTCCCACAATCATCATGGCTGGCTTGTACTCACTAATGGCCTGTTTCAAGAGCCTCTGGGGCTGGCCTATGACACTTTCAAACACAATAGAGATCTTGCGCCGATGCGTGTTGAGGCTTTTGATTTTCTCGAACGTTGCCTCAGCTATAGCCCTGTCTAGCTTCTTGACAGTCTTGCCGTCAAGCACATGGAGAACTATGATTGTGTCTCCATGAACCACCATCTCCAAAAACGCCCACTCCACGGCCTTGAAAGACTCTGAGTCGTTGTTGAACCCAATGAGAAAGCACTTGTTGTTGCGGCGGAACTTAAATTCGGGATGCTTAGCTTTGAGAGTAATGGCCTGGTGATGAAAGTCGCTCAAAGTATCGAACGATACTTGCAGCGCAAACAGCGGGCGAACAGGTTTTTTGTTTCCTCCCAGCAGACTGTCTCCCAGAATACGGTCCAAAGATACACCGGATGTCTGGGCTGCAGCATCGCCAACCTCAAACATAGGACCACTTTCCGAAGCCAGCGTTGACAGGTCCACAAGAGGAGAGTGATTTTCAGACCTCAAAGCTACCAAATCCTGCTTCTGGCGTGGGGAAGTAATGCCTGATCTAAGCGGCAGAGAAACAGGAACAAGTGACGACAACGAAGCCACCGCCAGACGGTTGGAAGGGTCGTAATCGTCGTAGTAGAGCCGGTCCAAGAGATCTGACTGCGTGTTCTCCGACTTGTATCGGTCAATCGAGTCATCTGACGTGTGGTAGAGTAGAGCGTTGAGCTTTGTATTGATGTAAGTTTCCGTCTCTGCCTCGGAATCCCCCAATTGGATCTCAAACCCATCATTCAAAGGGGCTTTTTCCTTACTGTAGACTTTCTTGACTCCTTCGCTATCATCATTCTCTTCTAAAAGCAAGTCAGCTTCTTTGTCACCCTTCAAATGTTCCTTGAGGTTCTTTGAGTTTTCTTTGCAGGTTCCGTCCGTCTCAATGGGCTCTGATTTCAGGGCCAAAAACCCTATCGGCTTCAGCGTCTGATCAGTGAAAGATTTTTGATTAGTTTTTTGCAGCTCCGTGGCGTGCAGCTCCTTGTGCTTGGAGAATAAACCCATGCTCGCTGCTGATATAATCTCCACCTCGAGCTTTTAAGTTAGTGTGCTATATGCAGGATGGATGTAACATACCACGGCTTAAAGGCTTGAATGACTGAGCCTGCAATTCCATACTTATACGCTTCTCGTAAAGTTCAATTTTTGTCAATTCTATGTACAATTCTTGGGCTCGGGATTGGATTTAGGCAAAGCATTATCTTCAGTCCTTCATAACTTGTCTTCCATGTACCGGCCATTGTCAACGCCCGAGTTGTGCTCCACTATACCCCACAACCGGTCCATCCTCATGCCTCCTACACCATCCATCACGTAGTAGTAGCGGGTTTTTCCGTTCTCGGTGTCTTGCCACGTGCGATACGGCATAGCAAGCGATTCCTCTGTAAGCCTCAACGCCTTGTTACCCAGAACCTTCACGAGCGTATTATAAGTCTTTCCTCCGGTGATATTGAGCTTCTCTAAGATAAGCGATTCGTCTGCCACCAAATTCTCTAGCGTCTGCGGCTTCTCCTTATCATAGAGTCTGAAGATCCGCGTGACATAGTCTCTGGTCTTGAACTGTGCAGCAAGTGCGGGTGTCCACGTGCCCAAAGCCAACGCAATGGCGTAGAGGTCGTCGAAATGCGGCAGTTCGTAAAGCATCTTCAGCCCGTAGACGCCTAAAACGGCAAACGAGAGCGTAAGCCGCTTCAACATGGCCACGTATTTAGAGCCAGGTGCTTCGTAAAGTGGCTCATACGACAACCTGAACTTTTCTGGCAACGCCACATCCCTGAGCCCTTTACGCACGTACACTTTATCTTGGTATAGCGTGGGCGACCAGGGGTCATTATCCGAGATGATTTCATCACTTTCCACGGTGGTATCCCCAGACTTGTATGACCCCTTGTGCCGAAATAGTAGCCGAGAAGCCGTAGACAAGTTCCTGACACGAAGCATGGCAATGAGGTCGAAGAACACCGATGAACCGCGACGAATGGGGATGCTATGTTATGTGCAGGCAGCTCACTTGAAAGCACCTTAAATTAATCCCTCTTTCGTGTAATAAACTGGTTTATAATTTCATGTCGAGGAATTCCTGGCTTGAGTCAAGTTGCCTTCACCTCAACCGACAGGTTTGTTGTAACGTGAGAATCAGTGCCGCTCACATGACTGTACACAGATGAAACAAGGGTTGAAGAGGTCGACGACCTAAGTCTGTGTGCACACTAGGCACAAGAGCTTAGTTAAAAGGGATTAAACAATGTCTCTCCCTCTACCTCCTAATTGAGCAGTTGCAATGACGGCGGTGCAGCCCTACAACGGGCTGCGGTTGGTGAAGGCCTCTTCGCATTATTTAAGGAAGGGACTGCCTCAAGGTAGGGAAGTAAAGTGTATTTGGAATATAGGAAACAAAAGAATGACTGCTGAAGTTCCAGAAATGAAGAAGTTGTTAGAAGACAACGTGACAACTACACCAGACTATGGGAGAGTACATCACAAGTCCCAACATGGTAACCATCCCCCAGCTTCCAGTATGAGTAAGGGTGCACGGGTGCGCGCGAAAAAGACTTCCCTCAAACAAGATCCCTGCCGCCAGCACATCGGTCCACATACCAACTATGGAAGATTCCAGCAACAAGTTCATTCCTGAATATCGGCGCACAAATTTCAAAAACAAGGGTCGCTTCCAAAGTGATGAATTGAGACGCCGTAGAGAAACTCACCAGGTGGACTTACGAAAGCAAAAGAGAGACGAAGTACTTGCGAAGCGCAGAAACTTTACTGACGGTAGCACCGCCAACGATTCCGAAGGAGATGACGACCTTGATGAGTACGGAATTTCCACTAACTCTGAAGAGTCCCTGTTTTATGGCAAATTGCTGCAGGAATTGCCAAAGATGATGGAAATGATCCAATCTCCTGATCTTGATAGCAAACTTGAGGCAACAATCAAATTTCGTCAAGTCTTGAGTCGTGAACACAACCCTCCAATTGATTTTGTGATCCAGAGTGGAGTGATTCCAACCTTGGTGGAGTTTATGAAAGATGGCCACCCTGAGATGTTGCAGCTCGAAGCAGCATGGGCCCTCACAAACATTGCCTCAGGCACGCTGGATCAGACTCGAGTGGTAGTTGAAAGCGGCGCTGTACCTCACTTTGTTCAATTGCTCTACCTGCAGTCATTAGAGGTTAAGGAGCAAGCCATTTGGGCTTTGGGTAATGTTGCCGGTGACTCCACCAACTACAGAGATTTTGTGCTTAGTCTGGGCGCTATGGAACCTGTGTTGGCTTTGTTCAACACTACAAAAATTTCCTTGATCCGTACCGCCACATGGACCTTATCAAACTTATGCAGGGGCAAGAACCCTCAGCCCGATTGGAATATTGTGCAACAGGCAATCCCCACGTTAGCCAAGCTTATCTACTCGTTGGATTCCGAGACTTTGGTTGATGCCTCATGGGCTGTTTCGTACTTACTGGACGGTCCTTCTGAGGCAATTCAGGCTGTGCTCGACGCCCGCATTCCTCACCGTTTGGTTGAGTTGTTGAGTCACGAGTCTACTCTTGTACAGACCCCTGCCTTGAGAGCTATCGGTAATATTGTGACCGGAACAGATGTTCAAACACAGGTCATGATTAATGCCGGTGTATTGCACCATTTGGCACCCTTGTTTGTTTCACAGAAGGAGACTTTGAGGAAAGAAGCCTGCTGGACAATTTCCAACATCACCGCTGGTAATAGCGAACAAATTCAAGCAGTAATAGACGCCAACTTGATCCCTCCCATCATTCGCTTGCTTGCCCTGGGCGAGTACAAGACAAGGAAGGAAGCCTGTTGGGCGATTTCAAACGCCACGTCTGGAGGTTTACAGAACCCAGATCAGATCCGTTACATAGTCAGCCAAGGCTGCATCAAACCATTGTGTGACTTCTTGGGGCCTTCTGACCCCAAAATTATTGAAGTCACATTGGACTCGTTGTTGAACATCTTGAAGATTGGTGAATTGGACAAGGAACAAAGAAACGCATCCACGAACGAGTATGCCGTGTTTATCGAAGAGGCCGGTGGAATGGAGAAGATATTCCAGTGTCAGTCCAATCCAAATGAAAGCGTGTACAACAAGGCTTTCACTATTATTGAGAAGTACTTTGGTGCCGAGGACGACGAAGGTTTCAACGAGGACGATTTACAGCCGGAAGCTTATGGAGATTCTTTTGGTTTTGGCGTCCAACAAAACCAAAACTTCCAGTTTTAATTTACCTCGGCGCGTATTACCCAATGCTTTTTTTTCTTTCTGCACTTAATTGCTTCTCATCTAAAAGGTGAAATAACTTTATATACCAGTATGGTGCTGAGGGTTTTTTCGTGGCTGGCCTCTATCTGTAGGTCATTCATCTCTTGCCTTTACATAGCTCATCAAAGTATTAAACACATATTTTATGGATGTTGCACGTGCTGTTCACCCCTCTTTGGTCAATCCACAATCGACGCTACCACCGACTTCATTTTTGCTCGTAAAATCTGTCAGAGCCACCATGCATAGTGCGCTACCCATGGGTGCACAACATGAGGATAGAGGCGGAATCTCAAGGAACTCCGCATGATGTCTATCCCATTCCCATAGCTTAGCGCTCAAACTTTGGCTTGAACCCACCAGCTGCAGCCTATCGGGTGCAACCTCGGGGCTTCCTCGGAGACAACCTCAAGGCCGCTTTGGGTGCCTTCGGCAAGACTAGCCCGATTGGTGTACTTTCATGATTTAGAGTCCCAAATGCTGTGTCATGGTCTTGGTAAGTTTATTTATACAATCCCAGATTATCTCCTTTTTTAATTCAGGAGAAATTGCAGAATTGCACCGCAAGTAACGGTCGACAATAGTTAGGAAGTAACGCGATCTGTCATAGGCGGGGGTGGGAGGGAGGTGAATCCAGGGAGCCGGCGACATACACAACATGAGGTTCTCTGCGGCGTCCTGGGCACTTCGGTAAGAAACAGTAAGCTCAGGAATGACATGAGCAGTAAGATTGGTACACAGGGAATGTTTTGAGTAGTATATTGGGAATAGCATGACAAGCTTGTTTGGCGTGAGACCTCATGGAAGTATTATTTGCTGTTCCAAGAGTCAAGTCTGTTCATGGTGAACATCGGACAAAAGTCGCATGTGGTTAACAATATGAACCGAGCTACCCGTATCCGAAAGTAGCTTCAAGTAGAAAACTTGTCAAGCATCAATTTGGGAACAACCGAGGTAAACGAGGAGCTCATGACGGGAACACCGCGCAACAAATACATCCTCATCAAGCACTGGACATTACTAAAGATTCGAAAAGAACCAGTACTAGCCATGTACATCGATTTCTAGGGAAATGACTTTTTCGGTCATTTCATTTTTGGGTTAAATTTGCAGTCGAAGAGAAGAAACTAAATGTTCGTGGCCAGTTTGAGTGCATATGCATGAAACCTCGTTAGGGTCGGCTAAGCTATCGGCCGGGCTGCGCTATCTTGTGGCGTGCGCTACTTTCGGTTATGATCGGCGCGGCATAGAATGTGATGCATTTGCCCCTTTTGGGACTCCGCACCGAGATGGCTATTATTGAAGCCGATTTTGGGCGGGATATTAGGGAATAATATCCATCGCAATTCATCGCACACTGAAACCATTTTAGTGACGAGCACATCTAGAGGAGTTTATCTTCGGTCATGCTGATGGGTTGGTATGCATTTTGGTGTACGGGTTTTATATTGCGCAATCGGCTGGTTCGGCATGTTTTGTGCCCGATTAGGCAGCTTCGCACTTCAGCCTAAAACAGATACCACCAAAAAATCTTTCCCACCCCCATCATCTTCTTTGTCAACAAAAGCCATGAAATTCTCCACAGTTTTAGTCCTTGGTGCTCTTGCCTCTGGAATCGCCGCTGCAGATGAAACAAGGGAAGTCGTCACCGTGACTGTGACGGGCTCTACCGAAACCCACAAGTACGGAAGATTTGACAAGACCAAAAAGTCAGAAGCAACCACTACCTCCGGCACCCACAAGTACGGAAGATTTGACAAGACCAAAAAGTCAGAAGCCACCACCACCTCCGGCACCCACAAGTACGGAAGATTTGACAAGACGAAAAAGTCAGAAGCCACCACCACCTCCGGCACCCACAAGTACGGAAGATTTGACAAGACCAAAAAGTCAGAAGCCACCACCACCTCTGGAACCCACAAGTACGGAAGATTTGACAAGACTAAAAAATCAGAGACCACCACCACCTCCGGTACCCACAAATATGGCAGATTTGACAAGACCAAGCAACCTTTGACCACCACTGTCTATGTTGATGCAAACAAGAGGGCTGTAGATGCCGCAAACATTTCTGGTAATACCTCGATGGGGGGAAGCCAGTCTTCTGGTAATGCTGCAGCCGCTCTCATGACCTCTGGTCTCACTTTCGGCTTGGTTGGAGCCATTGGTGCCGGTCTCCTCTTCATTTAAGCAACGCAAGCTTTTGGATCTGTTTACAATCTGCTCTAATGTTTTAGAACTGTTTAAGTCCTGTCTTTTGGACAATTCTTATACTGTACCAAGCGAAACAATTTGTGACTTGATGTAGTCAGGCATCTATCTAACCAGTCAATTTCGTCCCCACGAGTCTATTTTCGCCTTCATATCTTAATAGATGATAGTTAATTCGAATTATGTATCTTTCAAACACCAACTTCGTCGGAAAACCGTGGCCCAACATTGAAGTTTCTCCTATTCAGTTTCGGGGCTTCTGAAGGCTGAGGCCATTTGTCGAAAAAACAGGGTCGTCAAAGAAAATTAATTCGAATTACACCATGCAGTCAAGAAGATGCCCAGAATTTCGATAGTAGCATTCGGTTTAGCTCGAACGACTTTTTAGAGGAGAGCCAATGGGAAAAGTATGCAGTCGAAAACCAGGAAATTAGACCGCGTTGGAATTGATTCCGGAGACGTCCACTCAACTTTTTGAATATTATGTGGTTTGAAAGCCAAACTGGACATCCTCCTGGTGTAAGAAATTAGTTTTTCCGTCCCTTTAGCGAACAAAATAGTATGAAGTAAATTCATTGATTTATCAACGAAATAACTTAGCGCACCTTTCCTGATTTATACACGCGAAACCTACGAGTAGTGACCGGTTGCGAATCTGTACAGACCTATAAAGTGCCGTTGAGCGTTTTTTGGGGTCTATTCAGCTCTGGTTATTCAGCTCTTTTCTGTGATTCTCTCTATGTCCTCATCTTTCATAACGTTATCATGGTAGCTTTTTAAAGCAGACGTCAAAGGCTATTCAGGATATTAACGCTGTGCGACAATGGAATAACGAACGGCATTTTAGAGACCGTTTTAATTACATCCGAGGGAACCCTTTTCTTGACAGCTTGCTTGATCTGACTCGGTCTTGGTTCTCCGAATTCATCATTGGAAAGAGCTATGCTACTATTAAAATTTCTTATACTAAAGGGCATTCCGACTCAAGTGAATCGATTATACTAGGACTTGCAAGTTCTGAATGTTTTGCATCTGTTTTCTCAAGTTACTTTTCATCATCTCCACCTCTTTCAACTCGGCCCTCAACTTCTTCATCATTTCTCGGAGCTCATTTTCCTGAGTATCCAGCTTTTGCTCATCAACTGACCTGCTATCGGCGGAAACAACATGCATTCTTTCTTGGACCTCGCTCTGCTTTATGTCCAATGGGCCTTTTTTTACCATCGAGGTGATTATTTCATAAGCCGCTTGTGCGCCATTTGTGGCGGTTATCTCAGCATGGTCGAAAGCGGGACTGACCTCTACGATATCAGCACCCACCAACGATAACTCCTCAATACCACGTAAAACATAAATGAGCTCTCTTGGTAACCATCCTCCGGGCTCTTGCGTTCCCGTACCAGATCCAAAACCAGGATCCAAAACGTCAATGTCCACACTAATGTACGTGGGGGTATCTTTGGGAATGACTTGCAAGATTCTTTTAATCACAGACTGGACCCCCAGGACCCATATATCGTCGGCGGAGATGCGGGTCCAATTCTGCTCATCATCATCTTCCAAGTCTGCAGGACCCGAGAGTTTGGTTCTTATACCTGCGTGGACATTATACTGACTAATTAAACCCTCTTCAAAAGCTTTCCAGAGCATAGATCCGTGATTTACCTCACTTTGAGTAGAATGCCAGAAACTGGGATACTTATCTGGTTTCCACGTGTCCAAATGAGCATCAAAGTGAATGACGTTTATAGGACCATACACTTTGTGGAGCGCCCTTAAATGTGGGAGAATCACAGAATGGTCACCTCCAAGAGCCACATATCGAGGCGGTAATTTCTTGGACCCGGATCCAGAGTTCGGCTGCAGCTCCGACCGATGTTCCAAGATCAATTCCTCGAAAGCCATTGTCATCTGTTTAAAAGCTAATTGATTGTCCATGGGAGAAACGGGAATATCCCCACAGTCCATAATACTGGCCCAAGAATCATAGGGATTGAACTCGGCCCTAGCATTGTATCCCCTGAGCAGTGTCTGGCGTTGGGAAGCTGCCCGTATGGCACGAGGGCCAAAACGGGCTCCTGGGCGGTAAGAGGTAGCTGTGTCAAAAGGCACCCCGATGATGCCGATATCATACGTCAAATCTCTATTTACTAAACAGGATTCGTGGTTCATGTGTGCAAATGTGTTAATGCCCTGAAACGGCCATGCCTCGCCCCACACTTCTGCGAGAGACGCATTGCCACTAGAGTCGACGATGGTTTCGCCTAAAGGACTATACGTGGCAAAGGCGCTATATGCCAAGGTCAAGAAAATTAGGTTCATTGTGATGCACGATTATCGAGAAAAAAAAGTAGGTGTTATCAAAATTGTGAAAGAGTAAGCGGGTTCATGGCGATTACCGGAATATCACGGCGCGAACGGAATTACAAGAATCCCGCGATGGCGCAGCTAAATGGCGCAGCTAAAATGGACCGACAGAAACACTCACAAAGCTAACAATGGGTGTGCAATACAATGGTGTGGGTCATGCAAAACTACTGGCTCGAGGCATTTGATGATCAATGGAGATTAATGATGTTCACAGTGGCATGTTTTAGGCATGATTTGGGTCATGCTAGACAAAGTGTGGGGTGAATTTGCCTTCACACTGGGAACGGGGCCTTACTGCACTTGTGTTAGGCCCTTTGATGACTATATCACGCCCTGTGCCCCATTGATTACCCCTTCCAACAATGAATGCCGTTGGGTTGAAGTCGGTTGCTTATAATTGCTCATCACGTGATGTATCCACGACTTGCAATTTAAGAACTCGGTTTTCTGCCTTCCCTGAATTTTCTTTTCAAAAATCATGCAAACCTCCGATAGTATCCAATTGTTTCTGACTCCTGTTTCCCAAGGCCCTCCTCTCGGTGGATACCCGGAAATTGATCACCCCCAACCGCCCGTTGGTAGTGTTATCAAAGGACCTATTCAGACAAACAACACCTTCAACAACTTACTTTTGGACGACCAAACTTTCCCCACTTGGCCGCTTCCTTATCTGATTTGGGTGGCCAAGGACAGCAATACATATTATGGGCTTGCCGTAAACCACACCGAGAAAGGACAATTGGTGTTTGGGCCAGACCCGAACAAAGTCCCAGTGCAGTTTTACTTTAATCCACCAAAAATCAAGCTGTTTTGCTTTTCGGGCGAAAACTGGAAAACCCAGTTGCAAGTGGAAGTTACCGACGGAGGAAACATGTACTCTTCTATCAAGGCTTCCGGTGGAGGCTGTGGGACTTTGACCATGCATATGGTATACGGTATGGGATTTGTGACTGCAATATACGAAAACGAATCTCCTGTGATCCACTCGGCAGTGGGTGTTCAGGATTTCCAAAAAATAAAAAATTTGAAAAATGAAAAAATAACTAAGTACACGGCTCGCCTCTACAACCAGGTCACATGGTCACTCTATGTCACTGGCGATTGTCCGGTGGAACTTTTCTTGAAAGATCCCAATCACATTGGGGCAAGAACTTCGTCGAAGAAAGTTGTTGTGCAATTGGCAAAAGGCGATAATGACATTTATGATGAGTGTTGCGGCACCTACCCAGTCAAGGCCGAATTGAGTGGCAGTGTGGATGCCAAAAATCTGAAGGGAGCGTATTCAATCAAACATGTCATGGAAGGTGGCAATACCGGGCTTATTTGGGCCCTCCCTCACCATCAAGCAACGCTCACGTGCAACACCAAGAAGATGGATACCGGTGTTACTTTGGACTCTCCGACAAAAGGTCTCATGAAAGCCTATAAGGTCAATCAGCTTGATATGGAGGTTTTTAATTTGCCCACATGCGTCAACTTCGAGCCCTACACCACAGTGAACGGCTTTGAATTCAACTGGTGCAACTACACCGACAAGTTGCGTGAATTGATCAAGCAAGCCGCTACAAAAGACTCACAGCAGAACATTTCCCAGAACTGTGATTTGGATTCGATGTATTTTGGAGGAAAGCAGCTTGATAAGTATGCGTATGTCGCGTACGTGTGCCATTTCATCTTACGGGACTCAGGACTCACCCAAGAAATCTTGCCCAAAGTCAAGGCTGCGATTGAAAAGTTTGCTAGAAACAAACAAAAAAATCCTTTGGCTTACGACCGCACTTGGAAGGGCATCATTTCCAACACTCCCCCCAGCCAAGACTTTGGAAATTCCAACTACAACGACCACCATTTCCATTATGGGTACCATATTCATGCTATTGCATTAGTCGGTAGTATTGACCCGCACTGGTTGGATGAAAACAACTGCTTAATCCGCAATTATGCCTATGACTTAGTCCGTGACTACTCAAATCCAGTCGAAGACGAGTACTTTCCTCAATTCAGGAATTTTGATTGGTATCATGGACACTCGTTTGCACATGGCATTTTTCCCAGTGGGGACGGTAAAAACGAGGAGTCTTCGCTGGAGGATTACCATGCGCAATATGCAATCAAGCTTTTTGCAAAGGTCATTGGAAACAAGAGCTTGGAGATGACGGCTAATTTGATGCTAGGGATCATGAGGACATCTATGAATATGTACATGTTGTACAGCGACGACAATGTGCAGCAGCCGGCGCAGTTCAAGGGCAACAAGGTTTCAGGGATCTTGTTCGAGAACAAAATCGACTTCGCCACATTTTTCGGCAGAGGAACCATTGGAAACGAATGGGTTCATGGAATCCACATGCTTCCAATTACTCCGATCTCTTCCTATATCCGGGGGCCCCAGTTTGTCAAGCAGGAATGGGATGAGACTCTCGCAGACATTGTTGATCGGATTCCGGACGGATGGAAAGGCGTATTGAAGCTTAATTTGGGTTTATTCGATCCGAAATCCTCATGGAAGTGGTTTGCCAGAGATGATTGGCAGGACAATTTGATTGACGGAGGCATGTCAAGATCATGGTCGTTGGCCTACTTGGCCGGAATCGGTGCTGCCAAGACTTGAAATGGATGCTTTTTTCAATTACCGTTGTGGTATGATGACCACCAAAGTTTCGCTCGAAACCAGAACACTCATGTTCATAGTTCGAACATGGACTTACTTCGACTAGTGTGAGAGACTATTGCTGTCCACGTTAGATAGTGCCTCGAGAATCCACATTACCTACAGACAATACTTAGCGTGAATCACACTAGATTTTTTTTTTCAGCACTAAAGTAGTCAACTCCTCAAATGCACTCTTCAAGTATCAAGGGCTGAGAGTGCACTTTTAAACAAAGCGCCTAAATCCAAACGCCTCGTGAGAGCCGTTGACTTCCTAACTTAGCAATAACCAGCATCTGCGCCGCCTCAACGTATGAAGGCTTACACTGATAAAACATGAAAGGGGCTGCCGCCCCATTCGATGAATCAATGTATAAACTGCGGCTGGATATGTGAAAATGTCAGCTATTACATTGTCTTTCGCCAGCGCGGCGCTTGAATGATAATTGCCCCAGAGGAAATCTCTGATCCCGCCAGGTGGCAAAGAAATCACCAAGACTACTATAAATCAAGCTTTTTGTGTAGCTAGACGTCCATACTATGACCCAGAGAAATATAAAGCAATCTTACTCGGAGCAGTGGGAGTCCTGACAGGCTCAATGGTATTTCTCGCCAATGCTGCTACGGTATACTTTTTGTATTGGTGGGGGTCATTTATATGCCCGGCAAATTGCTCAAATCATCGCATGTTATGGAGGTTTGTCATCAAAAATCGAACAATAAGTTCATTACATAGGTGGGGCATAAAAGCTCACTTCTTTGTTTCTTCCTGCAGCTTTTACAATGAATTTAAGTACTTCAAAGAAAATGGTTGTCTATTGGAAAACAATATGTAGTGCGTGAAATTCAGTCCGTTGAGTTCAAAAGACAAATCGGAGATGTTAAAGCATTGTAAAGTTGAAACTCGGTGCGACAAATTTGCCTTTGGTATGATACCGGGAATTTTCGTCGGCCTCAATGTTGAATATTTGAATATTTTCAAATTGGGTTGGCAAGGTTCAGCATATTTTTCGATCTGTGTTTTGTGTACGTACACGTCATTTCTATTTAATTGCCAAATAGATGTAAAATATTAAAATAGCTTTTCCACAAGGATCTGCATTTAGAGTTTTATGCTTGTGACTCACATGCCTTGTGTTGGCATATTCTGAACAGTGGCCTTTGCATTTGGAATGGTTGGCTCGTATGTACTATATTATGGGCTTTACCATTATACACTCAAGAAACCAGACATTAAGAGTTGATTCGGGTTATTTAAGTTTCAAGCTAATTGAGAAAACCGAGGCACCACCAGTCACAAATCGTGTCATATGCCTATAACTTTGACTTGAAAGGAGGATTCTCCAACGGTTCGTAAACAGAGCTAAAGAGAATGTCGTCAGGCATGTGCCTGTTTAAAGCTGTCGAATCCACGAACGACTCATCCAAATCACCAATGGTTGGAGCGCCCAAAAGTCTCATGTTCATAATCATTTCGTCTTTCAAGATTTGAATCGCCTTATACACGCCATCATCACCATACGTAGACATGGCGTATAGAAACGGTCTTCCTAACCCCACACCAGTGGCTCCGAGGGCTATGGCCTTGAGTATATCACTTGCTCTTCTAACACCCCCATCGATGAAAATCTCTATTTTACCCAAAAGCCCTTTTTGACGAAGAATGGGGTTGAGTAGAGCCAAAATCTCGATAGGAGCCTTCGTTGAATCAAGCTGCCGACCTCCATGATTTGATATGACAATGCCATCCACACCGTAATGAATAGCTTTCAAGGAGTCTGCCACACTTTGAACTCCCTTAAGAACAATTGGCATTTTGGTTATGGAGCGGAACCACGCAATATCATCCCAATTAAGCCCGGTATCAATAAAGGAGGAGATTGCTCGTGCAGCTCCTTGGCTTTTATCAGCATCATCACCATCCCCTTGCACATGGGACAAGTCTTCGATATTCTTGGACCGCATGTCTTTTTCTCTTCTACCCAATTGGGGCGCATCCACGGTAATAAATAATCCCTTGATACCTCTATTTTCTGCATGCTGTACCAACCTTTTTGTTATTTCTCTGTCCGAATTCACGTACAATTGGAACCATTGAGTCTGCGTGCCATCAGCCTGATCCATAATCTCATCGAATGAACACAGCGCGAGCGTGGGGATCATCTGAATCACGTCTTGCTTGGCCGCAGCACGTGTTAGCACCTTTTCGCCATCTTCATGGCCCAATTTTCCAAGAGCGGTGGCTGTAATATAGAATGGAACGGAAGTCTTGGTGCCAAGCATGGTAGTACTCGTATCTATTTCAGACACATTGACCAAAACTTTGGGATTGAAGAACACTCTGTGGTAAGACAAATGGTTATTGCGTAAGGCTATCTCGTCATCGGATCCAGAAGAGTAATAGGCCCATGCGGTTTTCTCCATGGTGTTTTTGGCCACGTATTCAAAATCGTGGAGGTTGTAGATTTGTGAAATTTCGGGCATATTTTTAATATTTTTGCGCCGGGAAATCTCATGTTCACTTAGCGGATCGCCATCCTCATCATACAATTCATCTTTAGCTTCTGTATTCACTTCAGCTGATATTCTTTGAGTCGAATCTGGAATGGGCGCTTTGTTATCTTGCTCGTCATACTCCACATCAAACTCACCAACCAACTCCTTGTCTTGAGCACGACTTTCTTTCTGATTTGGTACATCCACACCCGTCGACTTCTGCACTTTCGGCGAAAGCTGTGGTTTTGGTTTGGAAGAGGTGTCCACGGGTCCGAGATGATATTTTGGGGGTAGATATTTCTGTAATGTGTCTCCTGGATGGACTGGATCAAAAACCTTCGTCGCATCTTTTCCAGCGTACTTGAGGATAATTGCGGGCCCTCCCGGGTGCTCAGAGAGGAAGTCCGTAACATCGTAGACCTTGCCATGTATAATCACCCAACAATCTGACTTGCTGTTATGAGCACTCACCTCTTTGTATGTGAGCATTTCAATTCGAATAATCAGTATTTAGAAATATCAATATGGGTTATGAAGTAGAAAATGGCGTGTCCTGGTGGGTGTTGAGCGAATGCGGGGATTTATGTATTAATTTTCGTATGCGTGCATTGTGGGGGCCAGTAAGGAGGCAGTGAAAGTAAGTGTCTCAATTCGGTAATTTAGCGCACACGATCAAGAGAAGCGGCCGTTCGAGGGGAATGCTAATGATGGGTAGACTACTTTGTTTTTAGGGGGGTATCAGTCTGGAAAAACAAACTGATTCTAAAGATGGGCTTCCTAATTTGCAAGCGGGGGCTAATCAGTAAACTGATAAGATTGTATGCACGAGCAAGCGAGCACTTGGCGCTGCATATTCGGATCCTGCTCAACTGGATAATTGTTTTGACAAAACGTACGACGCTTGTAACCACGCTCAGTTTTGGACAAAAGATTTGTCGCATTCCTCACCACGTACCGCAATCGGATGAGAAATGAATGCGAGCATAAGATGCTACCGTAAGTAAGCCAAACATCCTTGAAATATTTTTGAGTCAAATTCAACTACGCCCGTATCGATTCTTTTTCTCCTTAAAAAAATTTTTAATACCTACGAGTACAGGCTGCTAGTGGTACTATTTTCTCTTCTTCGGAGCAAAGCTGATAGAAGAGGTAGGAAAGACAGATGAGGAGGGTAATAGAAGAATGGGGAAATTGAAATCGGTTGCAAGGATATAATGGCATAAAGCGAAAGTATTTATGGAAGGACAGGACAAAAGAATTCAATTCACCAAGCCTATTCATAAGACGCCGTGTGGTGTGGTCACATGACTCCAGAAAGGTTAGCCTCGGGGAATTTGAAACGATCCTTCATGTTGTTTGTATACCTCCTGGAGTCTCCTCTAACTATTTCCTGCTGTGTGGTTCACGGGAACGACTCAAAGGTGGAGCTCTCCCACCAAAAAAGAAATAAGTTCATGCCGCAAATGTCCTTTTTCTTTTTCGCCTGATATAATGTTTTTTTCGATTCAAGCTAGCACGCCAAGATGTTTCAAACCACACTAGCATAATCAAGTAAGCCAAGGGTTTCGTAGTCTTCGTGCCCCTTCGCACAATCTTTCAAACCAAATAGCCTAATGCTCCACACCAACTTCCATTAGCATTCAAGATTTTAAAATTTTGAATCTTGATCATTCCCCATATGCCACTACATTTGAAAGTCTTGCATTCTCGATCAAGGTTCAAGAGTAATGGGGGACTAATCACTTGTTATTTTTGTAAACAACAACTTGTAGGCGAAATAATCTTAAACTACAGGTTTGATGGGTATTGGACAAACACGATGTGCGATCTAGCTTGATCCATTGCTCCCTGAGCCGATTCGCACTGAGGGTTTTCTTTATGCAAGGATTCCACTCGTTTTGATCATGAATTGAGCACTCTTTCCCTCAGCTCTTGACGTACTCTAAGAAGGTTTAATCCAAAAATAACTGGTGCAATTTGAATCGTTTGGCCGCGCTGCCTTGTATCTTCTTGGTTTGAATCATTTTGTCGCACGCGTTTAAGAAGTTTTTCAAAACACTATACAACAAATGCGCATGGTGAGTGTATTTTTCATCAGCAAAGAGGCGACTTTATTGTCCGCTGAATGCACACTGTTAATAAAGTTCCTCTGTCAGATAGCGCGCGGAAAACCTTAGTTGTGCACACACGTCAAAATCTTACACGATCTACCCAAACTCGCAGGCCCATTCTGATCCATCTAAAACACCCTTAAACGCCATACCCATTAGCATCATTATACCAAAAATTTGTTTCGTATATTCTCACAAATTGTCTCATTCAAATGGTCCTTTTGAACGGTGTCAAATACGCCTGTGAGCGATGTATACGCGGTCATCGAGTCAGCTCTTGCACTCATACAGATAAGCCCTTGACCATGATCAAGCGGAAGGGAAGACCAGCTTCACAGTGCTTACACTGCAGAGAGCAGCGTAAATTGTCAGGGACCCATATTTCTTGTGCTTGTGGCAAGAAAGGAAAATCTCCTGGTCAGCACTTCGCCTCCTGCCTTTTGCACAAAAACTCGCCGTGCACATGTTGCAAGGAAAAAAAGCCTGAAAAAAAGCCTAAGAAAAAGAAGCCCGAGGGTGAGGATGCTCCGCTACCTGATTCCTTCGAACAGCTGAACATCTTCATCGAGGATATTGCCATCCCTTTTGAGGCCGAGTTAGGTCTCTTAGACTCCTTCTCGCCTAGTCTGTTCAGAGGGTCGAAGAAATTGCAGCACGATAAAACGAAACCCAATGAAAATTATCTGGTAAAACCGCATCAACTGCTAGAAGCGCCCCAAAACCCTTCTTCCTCAATACACGAAATAGGCAGAAGCGAGTCGAAGGCGCACGCCTTTTCAGGTCTTACCAATTTTGCAAATCCCCCCTCCGATACAGAGTCAGATATTATGGAGAGCATGTTTCCTCTCTTCCCCTTGGTTGGGTATTCTTCATTCAGTGACAGCACATCTCTTCCTCTTCTGGCGATTTCGAAACCCAATACAACTTCCGGAGCGGAAAAGCAAAACCTGCCTCGGAAAGTAACTGAAAGCATGCATTCACAGCTGAACCCAAATTTTGCCTCGAGCCCAAACCCTATTCAAAACCCAAACTCCATACAAAACACAAACTTCACTCAAAACCCAAACTTTAATCACAACCTAAGTTCCAATCAGCTTTCAGGTTTGGCGCAAGATTCCATCTATGGTCAGAACTCGAATTCTACTGACAATTCGCATATGTCACACAGCTCACAAATGACATTGCATGCTCTCGGTCGGTCAGCTTCGCAATCCAATCAGTCCAACTCATGTACCACGACCCTGGGTAGTTCTCTGACTCACCAACCAAAGCCACTACGAGCATCCGCTTCCTTTGACGGCACGTTGAATACCTCAGGTTTTCAAAGCGTGCAAGGAAGCAACCATAACCTTTCACAGGTTGGCCGGCCTAGAAGACCTGAGAGCGCCCTATCAGTGACATCTCTGTCCTCCAATACAAGCAAGCAAAACATTTTTGAGCAAAGCGCTTATAGTATCCCAAAGGCATCGTGCTCAGCTGCCTTCCCACCATTTAACACGTCGCAGAATAATTCTAACGACGATTTTTCCTCGTTGTTTAATCCAGGTGCAGGTTTCAACGATTCTCGGCAGCATTCATTCGCCAGCGACGACGATATGTTTAAAAATTTTCACTCGGTTGCCACACCTCAATCATCCCTACCGTCGCGCCAACCTCTGCAATCCCGCCGAAAGTCGTCGCTCACTAGATCTACCCAAACTTACCATACAGCACCTCAGGGGCTCCACACGGCATTTAGCAAAGAGAGGGCCAGCTCCTTAGAATCCTCCCCTTTTCAAGCAAACACGCATCGATCGCCGTCGGTGGACCAGCAGAAAATGAATCGCTTAGACACATATCTACGAGAAGTGGCGGAGGAATCCACGCCCTCTAGTCTTTCACCTGGTGCACTCCCGACGTCAGACAAAAAGCATGTGTTTGGGTCTATGTCCAATTTGGAGCAGAGCAAGGCCTTAGCGTTTGACATACCCATGTACTCTGAGCTTCTTGAGTACACACAAAATTAACTGGGTAATTTTTTTCTCTTTCCGGTGCAAGTTATGTATCGTTAAGGTACCTAAATTAGGCGTCTCAAGTCTCAATATAGAAGAAGGCCACATCTTTCGCGGCTTAATTGCCAAGAATCTTTCGATGAGATAATGATTTATGTAGTGACATATTTTCGTTTCTATTTCAGCAGTTTTAAGTCACCATCCAGATTCAATTAAATATGAATTACTAACCTCATCGTTTCTTGTTATTATCCCATTCATGCTAGACAGAGGACTAACACGGTAGTTGCAGGCTTCTAAAACTCATTACAGCGATGCTTGTATATAGCCATTGAATTGCTATTTTTCTGGAAAGGTAAGAAAAATCTAGCTGGTAGATTAAAATTTAATTGCTATTCAGTCCAGCGATGAATGGGTCTTCTCCGTCTAATATTCATAAATAGCTTTAGTTTGTTGCGCAATTTCAAAGGAGAATCCATGCGAGTAGGTCATAATACACCATATCTCGTCAATAGCAGTTCGCTTCCTTAAGAGTTTCCTCCTAGAATTATCGGGCCTGCAATACTTCTTGTTTTCTATGTTTTTTTTTGTAATATTTCTTTAGGTGGTGAATCGCGCTATCAGTCTTCAAGCACTTCACTGATGTGTTGTTGCCTATAACCTATTGAGTCTTCGATAAAATCAATTATAACCTAATTCTGGTCTTCCTTTTTGTCTCGCAAAGACAAATGATGTAGGCGATTAACATTGGAATCTAAGGTTAACATATGTCTGTTAGACTCCTCTGCGCGAGAAGATTTCTGTCGTTCCTCTGCACTTTGAGGCCCAATAGACATGTCTATCTCGTCTCTGAGGTAAACCAGGAGCTTTTCGTCGTTGACATTCAAGATAGAGTTCTGTTCGCTTTCCTGAAGAGAACAAAGCCGCGTCAAATATTGAAGGAGCGAGAGGTGTGTATACTTGTCTACTACTTCTTCTGCAGCACTTTCGTATCCCGAAACTTCTGAACTGCACGATTCTCTTTCAGAATCAGAATCAGAGTCAAGATTATCAAACTCCATCCCAATTTCTCCTAGGGCCAAGTATTCAGTAGTTGTGTCGTTAACAATCTTAAGGGTCAAAACAGGAGAGGTGGAGTTCTCCAATTTCAAAAGCTTTCCGCTAGCCGAAAAGAACTGCTTTTTGATGTCTTTGAGCTTTAAGCGCTTGAATCTCGCCACCTCTCTATCTTGAGGGTTTTCTTCATCAGTGTTGTGGTATCTACCATCATTGAAGTCTTCTTGAATGACCAAGTCATACTCAAATCCAGCTTTTGGAACACGGCATAAATAACACAGGGCCCGTGCAAACTCCTCTTTCCATGTGATAAAAGTATGATCGAAGTCTCCCGTGTGAGGCTCTTCAAGGTACTTAAGCTTGCTGGGATTGTAGAATATGGAGAATAATTTGAGGTCAAAAGTGGGTCCTACCTGAGTGGGCACATTGCCAGATTTCGAAAATTCCTTGTTCGAAGTCACAACGTGGTTTGATGCCTGAAGAAACCGGCCTGGTGATGTATGCAGGTTCAAAGAGCAAGAGAAGTTAACACCGCTGGTGATGAGCGACAAGTTGATGAGTGGAATAGCATCATTTATCGTGGAAATGAGATCATTAAACTTCAGCTCAGCATACCTTCTCGAGTCCTTTTCGTTGGTTTTGCTCATACTGGTAAGAATTTCATTGATGTCAAGTTCGAAGTTGTCAATGTCCTGCTTCAAGTTTAAAACAAGATCCACGCAAGATTCTAAGGCAGAGTTCCCACGAGCGGCCAGGAGCCTAATCAAGTCGATGGATTGCGAGAGAACATTTATCTTCATTTCGAGTTTTTGCTTTAACTTCTCAAGCTGTGTTTTCTCAGATGCAGGGATCCGGTCGAGAAGCTTGCCAACAGTCTTGATGGCATAGCCCGAAGCTAGGGAGATCCCTGAGCGTATGGCAAAGGTGACGGCTTGGTTACTTGCCTTGACCAAAATTTCATCCATGGAGTGAGTCGGTGTATGCGTGGTAGTAGTTGAAGATCGCAGTCCTGCAGGCGTCACTCACCGAAGTGATGCATTTGGTAATAAGTAGTCATGAGCACAAACCTTCAGACTATCCCGTGAAAGCCAAATCACTCACGTTTCTCACGGATGGAATGAAATAAAGTAAAATAAAATAAGGATAGTCGAATGCGTACTGCCGTGTTGTACTTTCTCTCATACTTAGGGGTTATCCATGAAAGAAAAACAGGAAGTAAGGTGCAAAATAGATAAAGGTTTCTATATCTTGTTAGAATTGAAACTTTATTGTCAGGTCATGTCATGTTGTTAGCATCGACAATAATATGACTTTCTTCCTGGAAGCATAATACAGCTGGAATTTATAAATAAATTGCCTATCAAAATTAGGTACTCCATCGGGTAAAAGCCGCTTTTTCAGAGTAATTTTTTTTATCAATTTTCATAGTATCTACAAATTTCTTGTGTAGGGCTTTTATCATAGAATAAAATGTTTTGGCTAGGGTCATGATTTTCGATCCTTTTGGCTTTAGTTTCCTTCCCAGAAGAAAAACTGGGAGACCTGACTCCTTTTGCAGCATGAATCAAAGAGATAATGGAGTCTAGCTGCTTATTAGAAGTCAGTTGAACCCACCAGGGACATGAACTCGGTGGAATGTAAAGACAGCTTTACAAAATCAGATATTTAGGATGAACATAGTCTGGGTTTATTACATGAATGACCCTTGGTACCAAAAGTGAATTTGACTATTCGGTGCGGGATTCAGAAAGCGATAGAAATAGTATTGTCATGAAAAGATAAATAGTGAGGTGAAAAATCCAAATGAAAAAAAAAAAAAAAAAAAGAAAAGCGCCTTGGATGAATGAAGTATGGAAATCACCCTATTCCATGACTATAATATGTTTTGACATAAAAACCTCACGTAGACCAGCTGGGCCATATCAAGGTTAAGCCTTCAGTGCAGTAATAATTATACAGTGCGCATTACACCACAACGATTCTATTCATCCTCAGACTCAAAATTAAATAACGATTTCGTTTGGATCCTCAGAAAAATTGAATTCTCATGGTACACAGAAAGCCACTCAAGGAGTTTACTACACCACTTGGGTCGGGAGCTGGTGTTGCCAAGGAAAAACGGCCGCCCAAGATCCTAGATTCAGAGACGCGCTTGGCCCGCCCGTTCTGCGTGCCATTTCCCAAGAAAGAGACTCTAGAAAACGGCGAAAGAAGATTCACTGGGATTAGGGCTCGCCAGGCAAAACAGGGGGTCAAAAATTATGTTGTAGGCGATGAGGATAGCCTAATAAATCTCGCAGAAGATAGTATCTACGAAAATTACGGCGAGGATGGACAAGGCAACGAGATACGTTCTAAACGAAAGGGCGCCTTGTTACCGCGAGCCATGCTCCATGGCGATAACCTCCAAAATGTTGAGGGCACCATACGCAAGTCGTTCCTGGTACCGTTCGTGAAGACAGAGGCAAACAAGGAGCTACTTGCCAACTCCCTACCGCCGCCACCGTTGGGCACGCGTCGAAAGATAGCGGTACCCCCAAGGCCACTCCATGATCCCACCAATGAATTTGCTATTGTACTATATGATCCAACCGTCGACATTTTCCCCACACTTGAGCCTAAAGAGCCAGAGAACCCAGAGAAAAGCAATTCATCTGAAGAGAGCAACTCACCAAACCCCGATGTGGACATCGTTCGGAAGAAGCGACGCATTCAAAAGTCTCTTGCCGAGATGCTAGGGATATGCAAGGAGCAGGATTCTGCGAAGAAGCATCCTGATGTACCAGTTGTGATAGACCCACTGCTTGCCAAAATTCTCCGTCCACATCAGGTGGCTGGGGTCAAGTTCTTGTACAGATGCACTGCGGGCCTCATGGATGCAAGTGCACGAGGCTGTATAATGGCGGATGAGATGGGGCTTGGGAAAACTCTTCAATGCATTGCTCTAATGTGGACCTTGCTCAAGCAGGGTCCACGCGGAAAGAAGACCATAGAAAAGTGTATTATTGTGTGTCCATCTTCTTTGGTTCGTAATTGGGCCAATGAGATTGTTAAATGGTTAGGAGAAGGTGTGCTAACGCCCCTAGCAGTAGATGGAAAATCCACGAAAAACTCAGAGTTGGGTCTGGCCCTTCAGCAGTGGTCTGTGGCTACGGGCAGAAATATTGTGCGTCCAGTTTTGATTGTTTCGTACGAGACCTTGAGGAGAAATGTTGATAGGTTAGCAGGAACAGAGGTGGGACTTTTGCTTGCTGACGAAGGGCATAGGCTCAAAAACGGCGACTCACTAACGTTCACAGCATTAAATGCATTACGGTGTGAACGTCGAGTAATATTGAGTGGCACACCTATTCAAAACGACTTATCAGAATATTTCTCCTTGTTAAACTTTGCAAATCCAGGGTATCTCGGCACACGCAACCAGTTCCGAAAGCATTTTGAAAACCCAATTTTAAGAGGCCGTGATGCTGGTGCTACGGATGAAGAGGTGACTATGGGCCAGAGCAAATTAAATGAACTATCGCAGGCCGTATCAAAGTTTATCATCCGGAGAACAAACGATATCTTGTCCAAATACCTTCCCGTGAAATACGAGTACGTGGTGTATGTGGGCTTGACGGACTTTCAGCGGGCGATCTATGAACATTTTATCCGGTCAGACGAGAACAGAGCTCTACTTAGGTCGACACCTTTGAAAGCCATTGACCTATTGAAGAAGATTTGTACGCACCCGGATTTGTTAGACTTGCTGAAGGAGATTCGAGGGAGCCGAAAGATCATTCCCGAAGAATATTCTAGCCTGGAATCAGGAGGCCGCAGCAGGGAAATTCAGACATGGTATGGATCCAAACTTGCGATTTTGGAGCGGTTTCTACACAAGATTCACGCTGAGACTGGCGACAAGATTGTCGTCATATCCAACTACACCAAGACATTGGATCTCATAGAGAAAATGTGCAGATACAAGCGGTTTGGATCAGTGAGGCTTGATGGCACAATGAATATCAACAAAAGACAAAAGATCGTGGACCAGTTCAATGACCCGGAGAGTTCGGCGTTTATATTCTTGCTCTCTTCAAAAGCTGGAGGCTGTGGTATCAATTTAATTGGTGCAAACCGCTTGGTCTTGATGGACCCCGATTGGAACCCTGCCGCAGATCAGCAGGCACTTGCGCGTATTTGGAGAGACGGTCAGAAAAAAGACTGCTTCATTTATCGATTCATCAGCACAGGGTCAATTGAAGAAAAGATATACCAGCGTCAGTCGATGAAGCTTTCGCTCTCATCTTGTGTTGTTGATGAGAAAGAAGACGTGGAGCGCATATTCAGCGGGGACTTGTTGCGATTGTTATTTAATTACAGGTCTGATACTGACTGTGATACACACGACACTTATAACTGCAAGCGGTGCACCGAAAAGGGGCAAAGAATCAAGGCCTCGGCGATGTTATACGGTGATGCAACAACATGGAATCATTTGAATAGAAACGCACTCAAGCTGAACGAAGATGTCTTGTTACAAAGTGAGAGTGAGTTCAAGGATATTACCTTTGCTTTCCAGTACATCTCTCATTAATTGGAGCTGCACACGGACTAGTCTCGTCAGAGAGAGACTCGAGCAAAAGGATTGATTTATTTATTCATCAATCGAGCTTGTTCATTACTGGTAACGAGTCCTCTTTCTCAGTAAGTATGCCAGTCGTGTGAAGATGCTCGGCCAATATAACCATTACAACAAATGCGCCAACAGAAGCAAAAATCACTTATTAGCCTTTCTGTACTTTGGATTGCTCGATGCCCCATGAAATAAAGTTTGATTGTTTTGCCAATGAAAGAATAGCTGAGCTTTTTCAAAGAAGCTAGCCAGTGGCGCATTATTGTAAATCGCAGTGACACATAATTGGCCCGGGAAAAAATCAAACCTGGTATTCCGGGCTTTACTTGTCCACTGCGAGAGAAGAATTAAGGTTTCCTGAGGTGGCAAGCTGTCTCAAAAGCATAGAAAGATACCATTATAAGTGTAATTGCAAATTTTTGCATAATCTGGAACAATGATATTACTAGTTTCCCATTGATTATGATAAAGTGTTATCTCTCTAATCTATTGCCTTTCCGATCTACACCTATAAATATTAGGATCTTCCTGAATGAACTTTTTTCCTCTTATACCCCTCAATAAAAGCCGAGTTTATCAGTCTTGTTATTTCCATCAGGAGCTAAGCTTCCAAGGCCTAGACATGTTTACTTACCTTTTTCGGCTGTTAATTAAACACTTCACTAGAATGAATTTCAGCTCGTCTTTCTGTGCACACATGCACAATAAGGGTCGCCTCATCAAATGTTTCGTTTAGCGTTGTCTGTGTTGAGCGTGCACTTCTTTACTGAGCGGATTTTTCTGAATCAACATCAAGCTTCAGTGCATCGGATGCACCATAGACAAACTATGGACAGATGACTGCGAAATGTAGAGAAGATATCCATTAGAATTAGCTACATTGCGGGAGCTTTAGTGGGTCTGGTGATAGTGGTCAACTTGGTACCAAACCTTCTGGGTTCATCTCGATTGCTCTTATTATGTCTGTAGGCGACGCACCTCCATATGTGTGAAGGGAGCTTCACCCGTGGAACCTCACCGAAGGTTGTGTTGCCTCCGATAGCCGTATCAGGAAGCCAAGACACCATAATCCTAATTATGGTACGTCGCCGCGCGTTCAGGGTCTTTGGCCAACTTCTTGTCTGCATATTAGGGTTCACACGAATCACGGGACTACAATTTCGCGTCTGTATTAACGTTCCACTTTAGTCATGGTATGGTATTCCTCTGTTGTTTGTGCCCATCGCTGAGTGAGAGTACCTAGTACTTGTTTCTCCTGTGGAAGCTGTTGCCAAGGCAACGGTACATCCTCACCACAGGGGCCCCAGCTTAGTAAAGGCGCACTTCAAAATAAGGAAGCTGCCTTCTGGAGTATCACCTAGCAAGATATCCATAAGGGCAGGCCTACTAACAATTTCGTCGATTCCAGATTCCAGGTCCACAGACAGGCAGAACCTACTATAGACTTTTATACGTGCTTGGGCGAAACCACGCGGACTGTCTTAGGACAAAAGTATCTCACTTAATTACTCTCCTTGATCGATTTGCAGGAGAACCTGATTCGACTCGGTGGAATTTGGAAACTATCTTACGCAATTTAACATTATAGTGCCCCGAGTTTCAAAGCAAGTCTAAGTTTTTCACAGGCGGAATACTCTAGAAACGCAAGCTTGATCAAGAGCACCGACATCAGTACTCTTCTTTAGAACGAAGACCAATTTTTGGATTCTTAACAGGTCCTATAAAAGAATGACGATGGATAGTGTGGAACGCATACATTGTAAATGCTACATGGTACCCTTAAACTGCTAGAAGAAAAATGGATTGGCATGGGGATTCAAAAAATCTACGCTTTATCGTGTGAATAAGTCATCTAGAGTGCTTAAGCTTATTCTGGCAGTGTTTACTCAAGGTGTCGTGAAGTTTGAAGACATAAAATTAAAGATGATGAATTAGCTCTCCTTGGATGCATCGGCAATATGCTTGAGGTATCTTTCAGGTTTTCAACGTTCCCATGATCTCTAACTTTGAGTTGAATAATTACGACATTTGACTGAGTGAACCAAATAAGATAAATCTCTATTTTACACATCTACTTTTTGTCTTCGAGTAATGCTTACACGCTCTTTAGTATTTAAAGAAGTTTGAACCAAGAAGGCACAATGAAACAGCTCAGACTACACTGATGTTAGAAGCTTTAGTACACCAAGTGCTAATGGAAAGACGTGCTCGTTGATATTCTGTAAAAGAGGGTGGATTTCAAGGAGTTATATAGAAAGGCTCTCCAATACTGCGCCACAACATTTTACACCTCATTGTGAATTAGGGTACAAATCGAGCTTATCTTGCCAAAGATCTTCCGAAGAAGCCTTGAGAGTGCATCCGATAGGCTGCAGCCGGTCGCCTCATGTATAGATCTCGATGATAAAGAAATGAAACGATAGACGTGAGATTCAAAACCTCCACCAGCCGTGCACCGCAGGTAACGCCTTGGCACCGATTGGTATTACGCCACCCATGTTGGGCCTATGGCTCCCAATTGTAGCACATATGAGGCAATCTTCCACATTTAAGATTCCATAGTGTCAATCATTACGCCTACTAGTTTGAAAGTTTGGACGAAGGGGTACGAACCTTTTGCTATTAAATTGTTTAATTTTGCTAGTGTGGTTATAATTATCCGACGCTGGTTTGAACAACTCTATCTTCTAGGTTCGAAATATTCTGTTGTCTTGGTTTGAAAGATATTGCCGTGCTGGTTTAGTTGTCTTGGTTTAGAACATTTTGCCGCACCAGTAGAAAGACTCGGATCATCAAAATTGTGTGCGAATTCTGGTCTTCAAATTTTTACCAATCCATCGAAGGATTAGCACTTCTTTTAATAGAAAATAGCATTTAAGATTTGCGTCGTCTATGCACGCTTCTTCGCGCGTGACAATAGACGAGCGTTGGCTACCACTCTCGAGGGCGTTGAAAAGACGATTGACAGATTGAGACGCGCTCCACTTGGTCGGAAAAAACGTCTGTAGGATCTGCACACTTGTCAAATGTAAACCAATGCTCGAAGTCTCATTTAAAAGTGAACTCGCATCAGTCAATTCGGAATTTCCAACGATTCGGCGCGTTTTACCAATCACAGCCTTCTAAGGTCTGGACCGTGTCCAGAACAAAACATGAAACGCACGCAGATCAAAGAAAGAAAAATTCTACTATTGATCCGGCACGTGACGAGTCGCGGTGTCCACCCTCCTACCCGTGAGAAAATACCAGAACAAGTGTACATACACGTACTTTCTCTGTTCTGATCTACACAACAATCAGCCTTCGTCCAACCTCCCCACGGAACGTTGAGAGAAAAATTTTGGTTATTTTCTACTCGCCGGCAAAGTTTTCCGTCGAAAAGCTAAGACCATTCCTCTTTAGTGAGATCAATCTTTTAGGCGAGGTTACGAAGAATGGCGTCCTCTTATGAAGTGGGAACGTATGTATTGATGTAATATGATTTGATCTCGTCGATTTTTCTAACATTTAGCCGCTGCTGGTACCCTGACGAGAAGCTAGGGTGGATTGCTGTGACAATTCTGTCAAATACTAAAAAGGGTGATATTTACTCCTTGGAATTTGCCTCCGAGAACGATCAAACGAAAACTTTCACTGTTGAAACTGATAATCTTAATGAGGAAAACATAAGTTTACCTCAGTTACGGAATCCTCCAATTTTGGAAGCTGCTGAAGATTTAACTTCCTTGTCCTATCTCAATGAACCAGCTGTTTTACACGCTATCAAAGTGCGGTACTCTCAATTGAACATTTACACCTATTCAGGTATAGTGTTGATTGCCACAAACCCTTTTCAGAAAGTGGATCAACTTTATTCTCAAGATATTATACAGGCCTATGCCGGAAAGAGAAGAGGTGAGTTGGAGCCCCACCTTTTTGCTATTGCTGAAGAAGCTTACAGCTGCATGAAAGCTGATGGTAAAAACCAAACAATCATCGTCAGTGGTGAGTCTGGTGCCGGAAAGACCGTTAGTGCCAAGTACATCATGAGATATTTTGCTTCTGTTGAAGAAGAATCTGAGTTAGAAAATAAGGTCGGTACAGAGCACAAGTCTGATATGTCTGATGTTGAGAAGCAGATCCTTGCAACTAATCCTATAACTGAGGCTTTTGGTAACGCAAAGACAACTAGAAATGACAACTCATCCAGATTCGGAAAATATTTGGAAATTTTGTTTGACCAAAACACTTCTATTATCGGCGCTCGTGTGAGGACCTACTTATTGGAGCGCTCAAGACTCGTCTTCCAACCCTTGGCTGAGAGGAACTACCATATTTTCTATCAGATGTTAGCGGGTATGAGCGAAGACGAGAAGGCATCCCTCGGTTTAACTTCTGCTGAGGATTTCAACTACACAAATCAAGGAAATGCGAATAACATAGCTGGCGTTGATGATGGGAAGGAGTTCAGCCTCACCAATGAGTCGTTGTCTCTAATTGGCATTAATGAGCCAAAACAAGCTGAAATTTACCGGATTTTAGCTGCTTTGTTACACATTGGTAATATTGACATAACTGCGACTAGAAATGATGCTCATTTATCCGCAGATGAGCCAAACTTAGTGAAAGCTTGTGAGTTGTTAGGGATTGATGCTTTAAATTTTAGCAAATGGTGTGTGAAGAAACAAATTACGACCAGATCCGAGAAAATTGTTAGCAATTTGAGCCACAAGCAGGCTTTAGTTGCAAGGGATTCCTTCGCTAAATACATTTACTCTGCTTTATTCGACTGGCTTGTGGATTACATTAATGCTGATCTTTGCCCGCCTGAAGTGGCAGAGAAAGTCAACTCTTTCATCGGAGTTTTGGATATCTATGGGTTTGAACATTTTGAAAAAAATTCGTTTGAGCAATTCTGCATCAATTATGCAAACGAAAAATTGCAGCAGCAATTCAATCAGCATGTTTTCAAGTTAGAACAAGAAGAGTATATCAAGGAGGAAATTGAATGGTCATTTATTGATTTCGCAGACAATCAGCCTTGCATCAACTTAATTGAAAACAGACTAGGCATATTGTCCCTCTTAGACGAAGAGTCCAGGTTGCCTGCCGGTAATGATGAATCTTGGGTTGAAAAGATGTACCAAAATCTTGACAAACCTCCTACTAACAAATATTTCAAGAGGCCAAGATTTGGCCAAACGAAGTTTGTTGTCAGTCATTATGCTCTTGATGTCACTTACGATATTGATGGCTTCATTGAAAAGAATAGAGATACCGTTGGGGAGGGACACTTAGATGTCTTGAAGAATTCTGAGAATGAGATGTTGCAAAGTATCTTGTCGGTTATTGATAAGAATGCAGATTCCGTCGAAGTGACCAATAATAATGCTTCAAGCAGAAAACCTATTGCTTCGAAAAAACCCACATTAGGTTCTTTGTTCAAGAACTCCTTGATTGACCTTATGAACACTATCAACTCCACTAACGCGCACTACATCAGATGCATTAAACCAAATGAAGAAAAGAAGGCATGGGAATTCGATTCTTTAATGGTTTTGTCCCAATTGAGGGCATGTGGTGTGTTGGAGACAATTAGAATTTCCTGCGCCGGGTTCCCTTCCAGATGGACTTATGTTGAGTTCGCCGATAGGTATCATATTTTGGTTCCTTCAAAAGAGTGGATCAAAGTTATGAGCGGTGACACCACACAAGAATCTGTCGCAGGTCTTTGCGATAGAATTCTTAGCGAGTTCATGACCGATCGGCAAAAATATCAATTGGGTAATACCAAAATTTTTTTCAAAGCAGGAATGTTGGCTTACTTCGAAAAATTGAGGTCCGACAAGCTTCACAGATCTGCTGTTATGATTCAGAAGAACATGCGGAGAGTTTACTATCGTAAGAAATATATGGAGATTCGTGATTCCATCATACGATTTGATTCTTTAGCTCGTGCATTCATCATAAGAAAAAGAATTCAAAAGGAAAGGGAAGAAAAGGCAGCCATCAGCGTCCAAACTGCTGTCAGAGGATTTATTGCAAGAAAGCAATACAGAAATACTCAAGACTCTATTCTTACATTGCAAAAAGCTATTCGCGGTTTCCAGGCAAGAAAGAGAATTATGGAGAGCCGCATCGAAAGATCCGCTGTTGTATTGCAGAGTTCTTACAGAGGCTTGTTGTCTAGAAGAAACTACGGTACGCAAAGAAAGTCTGCTATAACCATCCAATCAATGATAAGAAAGAAGCTTGCAAGACGTGAGTTTGAGCAATTGAAAGTTGACGCGAAGTCGGTTAACCATCTTAAAGAGGTATCATACAAGTTGGAGAATAAAGTTATAGAACTCACCCAATCACTCACGGGTAAGATCCAGGATAACAAGAAGTTGGTAGAGGAAATACTGAGTCTTAAAGAATTATTGCTTCAGTCCAATAACGCAACCGAAGCATTAAAATTGAGGGAAGCCGACTTCAACTCCAAGCTTGATGCAAATAGTGAAGAGCATCAGAAAGAAATCGAGACATTGAACAAGGAGTTAACTGTCATACAACACGAGTATCAATCCGCAGAAGCAAAGATCGAGCAATTAACAAAGGAACAAGTTGAATTGAGACAAGAGGTGCAAAAAAATATCGAAGCTTTAACAGAAGCCAAAGAAGCTCTCGTAAAACGGGATACCATCGAGGTTGACTTGAAAGCTCATATCGAGCAACTCAAGAACGAGATCACAGCACTTCAAACACAGCAAGCTTTAGTGGCCAGCGCCAAAATGAGAAGCGCTAGTAATAAGCGTCACAGCAGTGCTATCGGTTACAATGGAAACTCATCGCTTGAGCAACCTCAAAGACCTGTTTCCGTTATCGCAGTTTCAAACGACGATTTTGTTGATGTTGATGATATCAATGATGCTTTATTCAGACTTTTGAGAGATTCAAGAAATCTTCACAGAGAAATTGTTGAAGGTTTATTAAAAGGATTGAAAATACCACCCGCCGGTGTTGCGGCAGACTTGACTAGAAAAGAAGTATTGTTTCCAGCCAGAATTATCATTATAATCTTATCTGATATGTGGAGACTTGGACTTACTAAGGAAAGCGAAGAATTTTTGGGTGAAGTTTTAGCTGCCATTCAGTTCATCGTATCAAACCTCAAAGATGATGAAGTCGTTCCAAATGGTGCGTTTTGGTTATCAAATACCCACGAGTTGTATTCCTTCGTCTCTTATGCGCAGCAAACTATCATCGCTAATGACGCACTATCTCATGATATGAGCGAGGAGGAATTTGACGAATACTTGAAGCTAGTGGCTGTCGTCAAGGAAGACTTCGAATCTCTTTCTTATAATATTTACAACATGTGGATGAAGAAGATGGAGAAGGATTTAGAGAAGAAGGCCGTTTCCGCTGTTGTGATATCTCAGTCACTTCCAGGGTTCATGGCTCCAGATAGCTCTCCATTTTTGGCTAAGGTGTTTTCGCCGAATGTGCAATATAAGATGGATGATATTTTGTCGTTCTTTAACTCGGTATACTGGTCTACGAAGTCTTATTTCATTGAAAATGAAGTGATGAAAGAGGTGATTTATGAATTATTGAGGTTTGTGGATGCTTTGTGTTTCAACGATTTAGTCATGAGACGTAACTTTTTGTCGTGGAAGAGGGGCTTGCAGGTGAATTACAATGTTACAAGACTCGAAGAATGGTGCAAAGGACATGAAATCGAGGATGGGTCGACTTACTTGAGTCACTTGCTACAAGCTGCTAAATTACTACAGTTGAGAAAAAACACCACCGAGGATATTGACATCATTTACGAGATTTGTTTCTCATTGAAACCAATTCAAATTCAAAAGTTGATATCCCAATACTACGTGGCAGAATATGAAACACCCATTGCGCCCGATGTCCTTCAGGTGGTTGCAGATAAAGTGAAGAGTACGAACGGTTCTAACGATGAATTGTTCGAAGTGATTTCCACAGATGGTCATTTTAACGATCCCTTCAGAAATGTCAACTTGAGACCATTCTCTCGTGTCGAGGCGTACGTGCCTGCATGGTTGAGTTTACCTGTCATAAGGCGAATCGTGGAGCTTGTGGCCAAGAACGCATCTGCCCTGGAAAATGCACTGGTTAGTGCCGATGCATGAAAATGAATTTGGGTACACGTGAGTCACGATGTTTTGTTTATATGTGTTGAGTCAAATAAATGTTTGTATTGATTTATGACGTTCACTTTTGGAACTTCTCCATTTCCTGCTCTGTTTTGGTTTTCATCTGTAGGGCGTGAAGACCTTTGTTCTGAAATTCGTCATCTAAAAGTTGGTAAATAAGTCTATGTCTCGTAGGCAAGTTTTTCCCCTCAAATTCATTGCTTACAACTTCCAATCTAAAATGTGATTCCACTATATTAGATGCCAGTATCATCGCTTTGTGATGGCTGTGCTTATGAGAGTCATTGGAAATTTTTAAGAAAGTAGGTTTCAATGAGGCGGTAATTTTTTTTATTATCAGTATCTCAATTGGCCCCGGCGCTTCTGAAGACCTTACAACTTTTGAAGCACTTGTCAGCATTCTCTTCAAGTGATGTTGCAAAGATTTTCGAATGAGGTTCAGAACCATATAATTTTGTATGCATGTAATTCGAACGAGTGGTTCGTGGAAGAGGGGTACTTGCGCGTGTGATCGAAGACGCGGGAATAAAATTTATGTAATTACTGTTTCATGTATTGTTTTGAGTCGACATAATGCGCGTTAGAGATCTTACTGATGACAGCAGATTTTATATTCTCGGATCACTTTCAAATGTTTGGTGTTATCTGGCCCTTACAGTTTGTCCTTTTTGGCTGCGTTTTTCCAACTTTGTCTGCCTCTTGCTTTTGACCTGCTCTGTTGTATCTAAATGTTGATTTTGCACGGCTGATGGGTTCTTCTTCAAGAAAGACCTGGCTAAGGAAGTGATCTTGTAAGCGACAAACCCAGGAATTATTGTGTAAAGATACCATACTTTATTGGATCCAAATACTAACATTAGCAAATCGCAGATCCAAGTAATGTAAACACAGTCGAACATGTATTCAAAAATACCTGGGCCCCTTAGATCTTCACCACTCTTAGCAAGCTTGGCCAGACCACTGATTTGATCTTTTGTATAGACGGGGCGACCACTCGTTTCTAAGATGTACTGGCAAGTGAACGCTGGAAGTGAAAACAAAAGGAATTTCCATTTGCTGGAGGGCCTCTGAAAGACGAAAAGTCCAAGCAAAACAAGAGTATTCACCGCAAGGGAAATTATATGCAACTCTTTCAAGGTTTTCAAGTTAGATGATGCAATTTTTTTGCTACTCAGGGATGCCATGTTTGTGTTTACTTGGCGAGTATTGTTCCAGAGCCCAGAGTTAATATGTTCGCAATGAAGATTTCAAGTTCTGCATTCGCGCTAAGGCCCTCATTTTAGTTTTTATGTTTTTTGACTGGCCGAGCCAGCGATAAAGTCTACAATAAAGCGACGTTCAAAATAGCTCTGTTACTATATACAAGCATCACTCAAAATAAAAACAATTCATTACTGGGTTTTTTCAGTGTGCATGGTGTTCGGGACCAGAATTCTGCTGACAATTCGCTTAACTTGAGCCTTGAATAATAAATTATAAAATTGAAAAATCTGCGGCGGCATCATAGGATTGCTTAAGATAGTAGTAGCTCTCTGATCCAAGACTTGTATCACAGTCTTCGCGTATCTAGAATTGTCATATCTCAATTTGAGAAAAGCCACAAGCGTAACATACTTCAATAAGCTGAGCAAAGTATACAAAGGGTCGCCCCATATTTTGAACATCATTTTGAAAAAATCCCAAAAGAGATTTTGAAGTAATGAGAATTCGCTAAGGGATGCAAAATAAAGGGCTTGTTCGTTATAATTCGAAGCAATATTTGAAATTATTTGACTTATGCTAGCTTTGGCTTGGAGCAGTATGGGTAGATACTCTAGAAAACTGGCCTGAAAAAATGTTATAGAGTGGAAGAATGAGTATACTATAAATGATGTAAGGCCCATTATCCAGGGGTCTAACTTGAAACTCGTCAAAAGGATGATCAAAGCAAAAAAAAAGTATTGTGCACTTTCATTTTTCAAAATTTGTAGGCTCTTTAAATTCTCGGATGGTAGCTGCTTCAAGACACATCCATAAGATACCATTTCCAGAATGATGGATAATTTGAAGAACTGCTTTTCTTTTGTCTTACTGATGAATCGGAAGAGGAGAGAGGCAAAGAAGAAGACAATTGCACAAACATGTCCAATGAACCAATAGATTTGAGCTGTTCTAGCTAGGGTGAAAAGCTCTCTCCTCAAACTGCACTTTGATTTGAATTTTGGAGGCATGATAATATCGAAGTATTGTTTATGCGCGATGGCTAAGTGTAGCGCGTTCTCAGTCTATGGTCTTCGACACAAGACTAACCTGCATCTCACACGTATTGAGTGAAGCGAGGATTGGTCTCAATCAAACAAATTCTCACATTAAATATCGCCATGGATTTTTGTTTTTTTCTTATCGGGTGTATGTGTTCTATTCTTGAATTCTAGAGGATTTTCATTACAATTTTACTAACTTTGGCTAGTCAAAGAGATGAAAAAGCCTTTGCCAGAGGGCGGGCAAGTTGCTTGCTATTGTGGCAGATGTCATAATCAGTCAGTGTTTGGAGTTAAAAGCAGCAACTGGGTCACTCTATTCTTTGTTCCTGTCATCCCCTTTTACTTCGGTAAAAAATTGCAATGCAATATATGTGGCGCTTCAGCCGATCTAGATGCTGGTGGATTAGAAAGATTGAAGAAGGGGGAACCCATTGCGATTGGTGGGTGACAATAGCCTGATTTTCTCTGCAGAGTTTTGAATTTGCGGGCATTAATTCGGTATTGATTCGGTATGCGATCATAATAAATAATGTTTATTCTATTGAGCATCTTAACTCCATCAAATGTTAGCCCTTGCTCTCATTTCTTCTTCATACTTATTCGCTGTTTCGATGATCTCTTTTTCATACATAATTAATATCTGACGATTTTTCACAACAAAGTTGCCATTGACGACTACATGGTTAACATCTGCTCCAGTGACAAACAATCATTGGAACTCAAAAGTTGTGCATACAGCTTGATTGTCACCGATGGCAATATTCAATTGCCCAAATATCAATGAATCAAATTAATCATTGATAGTGATAAATTTAGCATTCTAAAATAACAATCCAGACAAAATGTTTAGCTAAATTTCGGTCTGATGCTCAAGTCAAGTGACAAGGAGTCATTTCATACTTGCGCAAAAATTCAATATCTTGTCTTTCAGCTCGAGTAATCCGAGTTTATGCGACAGTTGGACGATCTGGATACCACACTACAGCGCCAGACCTGCTAGGATGTGATGTATTCGAAGACTGTTGCGCAAGCCGGGCAATAAAAAAAAACCTACAGGATACAAAGAATTGCTCTTTGTTTGAACGTATGTGAAATCGCGAAATGTGATTTTTGTTGAAAGGAGCGTTGAGTGTATACTTTGCGATATTGTATCATAAACGACAAAAGTATCCAAAAATCTAATTCCGAACATGAAAGTTTCGCTTATATGAAAGAAAAAAATATGTACATGGTGAAAAGAAAATCAAAATCTAATCGCAGCCATTATGCGGTTGCAAAATTTGGCGTTTTTTTAAAAGGTACATTGATTCAACTTCGCTGTACCTTTTTTCGCCATTCAGAAACTTTTTAGAGTACAAACTTGAGGATGGAATAGACATGCGATTTTTCCCATGAGAAGGCTACTTAAGAACCCAAGATACAGAAGCTCTTCTAAACAAACTCTATCTAGAAGTCGATTAACCTCATTATCCCGTAACCGACCGTGATTATCAAAATGTAAGCAAAAAGTGAACTCGGTACTCCTCTAGTAATGAAGGTATTGACAGTCAAGTACGGCTTCCCAAACTCATCTGTCATGCAGATCGCAGTGACATTAGGAAATCCTGAGGTAGGTAACCCCATTGCTGCAGAGCAAAGTAAGGCACTGATCATTATAAGAAATCTTGGATGAGGGTCACTCATTTTTTCACCTATTTCAGCCACTAGCGGTATCACAATTAAGGCAGCAACAGTGTGACTGACAAAGGTTGCCATAGTTAAAATGAGTAACCCGAAAGTCAAAGTAACGCCAAACAACGAGAGCCCCTCGACTTCCTTTTCAATGGTCACGGCGATTGTTGCCAAGAGACCGGAAGACGCTACAGCTTTGCCTAAAGCCGTTCCTCCCATTGCAAGTACCACAATATTCCAAGGATAGTTATTGAAATCTTCAGTTGTTAGCAAACCGGGACCAAAAAATAAAATGATAGGTATCAATGCTATAATTCCCATTTCTCCGAAAATACCCTCCAATTTGGAAGCAAAGCACCATAAGAGTATTGTTCCAACAGTCACGCCGACTATATACCATTGAATACCCGTGAATTTATCATCTGAAGTTCTTATGGAGACAAGAGTAGTATTTTTTGAATTGCATCTGAACGTCAATAATAAAAAAACCCAAATGACAATCAAAGATAAAGCACAGATGGGCAACGCAACCACAAACCATTGTCCCCATGATGGTTGCGGATCCATCGCTCCAATCGCGACTATGTTTTGGGGCGAGGCAATTGGAGATGCCATACCCCCAATGTTGGAAGCGAGAGCAATTCCCAAAATTAATGGGCTTATGAATGTGGAATCCTTGGGAAGTGTTCTGAGAAGCGGTTGAATTAATGAAAAGCAAAGAACTGGCGCTGCAACGTTAGAAACCCACATCGAGGCGAATAATGCTATCGACATTATAGTCAACAAGACAACTGACGGATTTGTACCTGCTTTCGATAGCACCCAAGTCGAGATAATTTTTGCGATATTGTATTTGGTCAATGAAGCCGCCAAAGTGAAACCTCCGAGTAAAAGTAAAATGACCGAATTCCACATGCTTGAAAGAATAAACTTGGAAGAATCTGTAGCATCCATTGGTGAACCATCAGCATATTTGAGCACACCGAAGTTCACAATCAATAGCGGAATCACTAAAGATGTAACAAACAATGGAATGGTTTCTGTCGCCCATAATAGAGAAGCGCAAACCAACAAGGCGAAGCAGTGTTTCTGAGACAAATCCTGAAAAGGAGATATATTCAAAAGCAAAATTGTAAGCCCAATAATCACCGATAATTTTAAAACGGTAGGGTTGCGAAATGATATGTTGAGGGTTGAAAGCCCAGAGGACGACTTTTTGTTGATAGATTTCGAGGCATTTGCATTGGAGGAGGCTGCTTGTGATTTTCTTTCCAATCCTATCATATCGCGCCACACCGTGTTTCTTTCCCAAACCACATGGTCACGAAGATGAACAGAAAGTTCAGACTTTGCAATATCTAAATCTTCCTGATTACATATCAAAGCATAGAGCTTGATCAAAGATTCAAGTTTTTCATTTGTCATCTCCATGGTCGTGTCTTTGAAGATGTAGGTCTCCCTTGGTAACTTTTGAAGATATTTATCTTTGATATGAGAATTTAGAGACTTGTCAAATTTCTTTAATGCTTTTTTGAAACCAGTATGATTGAGCTCAATGAAGCTCTTAAGCTCCGATAAATTAGTGTAAAGACCTATGACCCTTTTTCTCAAAATTACTCTCGATTCGGAAAGAAGCAAAAGTTGAGGAGGAATTGAGTTTAACTTCGAAGCCCACACTGCATTATTGGGTGATTTCAAAATTTGATCAATGGATTTCGTTTTCCAAAGCTTAGCGGGCGTATCTTCGCTCTCACCACGGTATGGCTCAGTCCCATCATCTTCGTCTTCGTCATCATCGATGTCATCTTGGGTAAATTCCGTTTCAGGGTCAGTTTGAACAGGCAAGCCTTCATCAGAAAATTCAGAGCCACTCTTGCTACGCCTTCGCCCATTATCATCAGTCAGTGGATACTTTTTTAAGCCATAACGTTGCAAGCTGGGAATTCCAACCTCCGGGTCTTCAAGTTCTTCTTCAAAAGCATTAATATCTCTAACTAGATCTTCGATATTCAAAAATGTGAATTCCTCTTGGGTTTTGAAGAAATCATCTATTTTCCTGAGCTCCAGGTCCAAAGCAGAGAGAAATATAGACTCTGGATTGTTAGCCTCGGCTGCGTTGGTGATAAGATGAGCTCGCTCGAGGTCGCCACCTTCTTGTCTCAAGGATTCTCTCTGCAAAGAATAGATAAGTTTCTTTAGGGTAGTGTAAGATATGTATTTAGATGACCACTCTGGAACAGCGTTGAACTGAAGGGAGTGTGAAAACTTCATACTTGGAGTAGCGTTGGCTATAGAGTTGCGGTCAAATTATTTTTCCGTGCACACACATGTTAATTACGAGCGTCTCGAGTGAAATAGCACGGTGTGCGACCTTACGCTGATTGTAACCTATCTAAAATTCCCAGCAGGTGTCTATGATATTTTTCGGGCGACACATATTGTTTGAATTTTCGTTCCGTGCTAGGATGTATCATTTTCCACTCGATTATGTCAAAATTGTGTTGCTCGGCTCGAGATGTCATTTTCCCGAAATTCCGGAAAAAACGAAGTGAGGGGGTTAGGTGGGGACAATCACTTTTCGCGTTTTTTTTTTTTTTAAATTTTAAGAACTTTCCAGGCGGAACACATGGATTTTCTTACCCTCATTGAACGCAAGTTTTCACATTCGATATCACTCCATCATACCGAAATCACAGGGAAGCAAACGTTTTTGATTGACCCAATTCTAAGGATAATCGCAAACCATAAATTCAAGCTCATAAATTTTTCGGCTTTCATTATATCTTGCTGGATTATACTTCCGTCCATCCCTTATAGCAAACAGAGCAGAGTTAAAAGAATGTTTTCTAAAAGACCCGATAAAAACACCACTGGCTTAATCCACATGCGGAATGATTGCTTTGCAAACTCAAGTGTTCAGGCGTATTCTTCTTTGCCTGGATTGACAGAATACCTAAACAAGATGTTGGATGCATACCTGCAATCGATTGATCTTGTGAATAACTCTGGTATTGATTTGAACGATATTTTACCAACAGATTCAATATCGAACCTCTCGTACTCAAAGTTTACTAACAAAGACCCTAAAGCGATGAAAAAAAGTGTGCTGGATTCTTTCAAAATTCCTTTGCATGTTGCTCTAGCCAAAATAATTAAAAAGTTACA